>BOPM01000941.1:62528-79487 GCA_022179025.1 Porites australiensis | reverse complement strand
TGTTTGTCTTTGTTTTTTTAGAAATTGACGAGTGTACAAGCAAAATCCATAACTGTGACACAAATGCGTTATGTAAGAACACTGAAGGGTCTTTCACCTGCACATGTAAAACTGGTTACAAAGGAGATGGCAAGAAGTGTAGAGGTAATTTTAAAAAGCCCGCGCTCTAATGTTCTTAATCACCAATCAGTTAGTCAGGCCGACATCTAACGAAAGCTTCTATGTTATTCTACAGCAATTTTAGAAGATCGCCATATTTGCATCAGGCATCGCTTTCAGTTGGAACGTAGAGTGAAAAGAGAATGACAAGAAAGAAATATCTAAGTTTTGCCTCCTCGCCGTAAAATAAACTGCGCAATTTAGTTTTCTCTCTTTTTTTCAGATATAGACGAATGCACAAGCAAAACCCATAACTGCGACAGAAATGCGTTATGTAAGAACACTGAGGGGTCCTTTAGCTGTACCTGTAAACCTGGTTACAAAAGAGACGGGAACAAGTGTAAAGGTAAATATCTCAGTAGCACACGCAATTATCGCGTTCTCTGCTTTTATTAATTAAACACGTTTATCATGGATTCTTAGCTATGAACTAGAACTAGCCTACGCTACAGGCTTAAGCCGGAGAATCTGTTCACATGCAGTTATTTTTTAATGATTTTCGTTCCTAATAGCCTCAATTCAAAGTTACCCCCAGCAACGGGAATCACTGTTCTTCCGAATGAATGAAGGCAAGCAAGATCCGGGAAGCCGATTACATATGTCCCTGTATATTAGTCCCATAGATTATAAAACTCTTTGAAAACGATTGCAGGCTTGATTAATTTAGTAATGGCGCTTTGCGAAGTTATCCTCACTTTTTCTCTAGTTTCATTTTACGCAGGCAAATTGTTAAGGTATTTTTTAAAAATTCTGTCCTTAGCCATTTATCAACCACGTTTTCTTCTTTTATTTTCACTTAAAGTTTACACGAAGATGAAAGTGAAATTCTCGTTTCTCCAAAGAAACTTTGCAAACTTCTTCCAAACAACGAATTCTTCAAGGTTGATCTCTGATGCTGATGTCTTGATTTTTGTTGTAGCGACACGCGGGCTGTTTCCTACGATCCCGCTCAATCCTGCAAAGAAATCAAGGACTTAGGTATCTCCAATGGCGACGGGGAGTACTCGATTGACCCTGGAAGGACTAAAAGTCCTTTGAAGGCATATTGTGACATGACAACTGACGGAGGTAGGGTTTTACTTGAAGCTGACACGTCTTTTATGCTGGTACGTCTTATTGTCAACGAGGCATCCGAGCGAAGACGCTCGGATAGCGAGGCGGCAACAGAATAGAGCTGCGCAAGACTGGGCAATAGGCAGAAAAATTCTCGATCGAACTGAAAAAAGTGTAACCCGTAAATTCGTAACCAGTAACCTGATGTAATGTAGATTCCCCTGAGACCAAGCGGTCAGTTGTGAACCAATCAAAAGGCAGTACCTAGCGCACGGGCTCAAGTTGAATGTGGTAGCTTTTTAAAATACAAAATTTCACACAATTCCCGCTGTCACGACTTCCTGTGTTTATTTACGTAAATTTATTTGTCAAACCTGGCCACTGCAGTCAAGAAACATGAGCACTTGATATATTCTATTAATTTTGGGGGCCTTAATGTTAACTTTTAACGAAGAGAAGTTTGTAAAACAGCAAAAGTGTTCTATGTGCAACAAGCAATATCCTCACCACTAAAAAGGATCAGATTACACGAGGAGATAAGGAAAGCTTGACACGAAGACTGACAGTCGCTTCCGTAGGAAAATCTGGTGTCGGGGAAAAAATATAACCAGCAAACAAAAAAAATGAGAACAAAAACGAATTACAAGCCTAAAGCGAACGACAAAGGAAAAGAAAACAACGCCATTTTTTTCGAAACCTAGCGAAGTTCACTATAAAAAAAATGAACTAAAATACCGACGTGCCGTACATTCGCATGTCTTAGGAAACATTTCAGATGGCCTAGCGAATCATTCTAAGTTTCAATCGGATAACAAAAAGCCTCGGGAAATTTGAAAGGATTAAATGATTAAAGTGTGCAAATATTTATCTACAGTGTGAAACCGAACCGACAGTAGATTTGTAGCTGGACTTAATAATATTCCCGATCGCGTCCTCTGCAAAGCTGATTTTATTCTTTCAAGACACTTCACACTTTTACATGGCAGGTTTGTAAAGGCACCAGACTGAATCTGAGAACTGATTCTCCTCCGGAACCTCATAAAGTGTTACATGCATAACACCTTTTCAAGAAAATAATCCTTGCAACAGGAAGGGACCAAGAAACGGTCAAATGGGGAAAAAAGGAATTTTATTCCTAAGCAAAATACGCATGATTTGCTCGTTGGCACTCTATCGATAGGTATACCTAGTTTTATAAAGTAAGTTCAATAAATTCCCAATAACTATATTGGTATTTCATAAATTCATTTTTTGCGCCAGGCCTCGTTTCGGGGTCAACTTGAAAGACTAGCATCTGCTTAGCGAATCACTGATACGCTCCTTCCTTACCAACCGAACACAAGCAGTGCGCGTTGACTCCTCCCTGTCATCATGGAATCAAGTCAATGGTGGCGTCCCACAGGGAACAAAACTCGGATTAACGGATTAGTCATGGTAAACAAGCTGATCATGAATTGGCATATGCGTACGAAGTATGTCGATGACACTACTGCTTTCGAGATTATCCCAAGAAACTCTATTAGTATGCTAGGTGTAGTTGTCAGAGAAATCCATGATTATTGTATTGAACACAAGATGAAACTAAATCCCAAAAAATGTAACGAAATGTACGCAAGTTTCATGAAGAATTCGATTACTGCAATGCGACCTATAAGTGTTGGAAATCAAGAAGTAGAGCGAGTAGGGTCGTATAAGATTTTAGGAGTTATAATTAGCGATGAACTTAAATGGAACGCTCATGTTGAATATGTAATTGCCAAGGCGGCTAAGAGATTGTACGCTCTTAGGTTGTTGAAGCGCGCGGGAGTCATGTCAGAAGACATGCTCAAGGTATACACTTATAACATCAGATTGGTGTTAGAGTATGCTGCGCAAGTATGGCAAGATATTCCTGCATACCTTTCTGACGCTATTGAATCTATACAAAGAAGAGCCTTAAGAATGATATTTCCAAACTCTAGTTATCAACAAGCTCTAGACCAAGCAAATTTGACATCGTTAGCAGATCACATGATATTCATATGTAAGAAGTTGATGGCGGATTTGAGGAATGAGAGCGACCCCATAACTTTCTTAGCTCCACAAGTTATGACAAGATCTATCCCACATCAGTTAAGATCAGGAAATACTAAAACCACTACAACAATGAAAAGGACAAAGAGAGCTAATGGCTTGTTTACTTTTAGGTTTTCTTGATTCCAATTGTTATTGTAATACTTATTATTGTAAATAGAATTAATTATTAGTATCCAGTTGTAAATTGAACTGTTTATTCAGTTTTTAACTGCCAGAAGTGTTAATAAACTATTATATATATCTTAGTTCGCGTGAGTGATATTTTGATATCACTCACGCGAAAATAAGGCTTACAGAGGTTTGGCTGTGTTATTTCCCTTAACTTGAACTTAACACCACTGCTTGTTTTGGCCTACATAACTGATAAATATTTATTGAATTTCAGGGGGATGGCTTCTTGTTTCCAACGTTGTTTCGCACGGTTCGTCTACAACTCAGTTGCCAGTTAAGACATCGTACTGCGGAGTCAGCAGCAGAGAGATGGTGCTCACAAAAAGCGCCATGAAGGAGCTGAGGAAGCACTTGCATTTCACTCAGATAAGATACCACTGCAAGAAAAGAGGAGGTCGTAGGTTTCACATCACTACGGCTGCTAACAGCAAAGGTGAAGCTGCTGTCAAATACCTTAGTGGTGAGACAGATGTGATGCCTGCCTCTTGCGGCTCGTTTGTGATCATGAGCAATGACAACTCGCGGTTAGCAAGAGTCTGCAAGGACTGGGGATACCAAAGACGTTCTTACAAAGTTGGCAAATGGGGGCACGAGAGAGATCAGAACAGATTATACGACCACCCTGCTTTTACACATGGCCATATCTGGTTTCTTTACCCTTCTGGCCGATGGGAATGCGACGATCAGGGAGTGGGAGTGTCTCCTGGTGATTTTTGGAAGATTTTCGTTCGCTAGGAACTTGATAGATGGAAGCCACTATGTTAGAAGTATTTCAACGTTGAAAGAGTTGTTTCAAGACAGCCAAACAAATCGGCACTATTCAACACCAGGATGTAGAATAAAAACTAGTGAATAACACTACTATTATGAATAAAATGAATAGTAAAAGAATCTGTAATGGCTTTTATTAAATACAATTAAATAAAAACTTTAGAAGTGGGTAATTCGTTTGTGCGGGTTTTACTCTTAAAGGGAAACATGAAATATGTGATTTAACGTTGGTAGCTGTTGCATCATTCAACTGAACTACCTCCCCAGTATGTTTATCATCCTTATGCCAATATAATTAACTGACCAGTGAAAATTCATCTTTCTGCAACATTTTCCCCTCTTGCGTTTAGCGGCACCTTAAATTATTGAAATGTTAATGTGGTTCTAATTTTTTCCTAACCGCCGCCGATAAAAAAGCTTTTTAAAAAGTTAGTTTGGATATGGCATTTACACCTTAAAGGCGATAATGACAAATTATGGGTGGAAGTGATCATTGTTACTTTTAGGTACATGAAGTAGGGGGTAATTACATGAGACCGGGACGAACTCAGACCAGTGTGAGTTCGTATCGCTCTCCATACATTTCTTTTCATGCGTTTACATGGGACTGGCCTAAAAATGAACTCAGAGCGGTCTGACTTCGTGTCGGTCGCTGACCCGACTGACAAGTTACCGGTCTGAGACTGTACCGTTCTCATGTAAAACGGAAACGAACCTAAGACAGGGTCCATAGATAGCATGTTTCTTCGTATGGCTCCATCAGTTTTGCTTTTTCGTGGCAAAATACGAACACAGCTATGAATAACTGTAAACAAGACTTGGAAGTAGCTTCAATTGAATATATGCATCGATTAATGCTAGGGATTGCACCATTTTAAGATGCTGTGCATTTAACATGCCACCAGATGAGCGTTAGATAAAGTTTACAATTTTCTGGGAGCAGTAAAATCTACGGTTCTCTACTCACTGACTTAATTGGCGTAAATTGTGTACCAGTTAGGACAGTTAGTGAATAATATGTTACATAATCGACTTAAGAAAGTTATATAGCTACAAGAATCTCCTGTTTTTGAGTTTGTAACGGTCTCATTTAATCAACGAAGCGTTTCGTCCCAGTCTCATGTAAGGACTGGAAAAATTACAAATTCGTACCTGCCTGAGTTCGTCCCGGTCTCATGTAATTACCCCCGTAGTCGCCCTGGATGTTCTCGCAGCAAGCAATAATGACGTAGAACTCGTTGAGACTCGAATCCTATATTGTTGCAAGACTAAAATCGTCGTCTCGTGTTGATAGCGTGGGAATAGACTCGACCGCGATTTCTCATATTGACAAATTTTGTCGCTTGTTCTCCCCCTGAAATACGTAGTGACATTGCTTTTTTCCCATCAGTCATAAGGCGCAGGCAAAGATAGCAGATATCGTGAATTGGGTCTAAGTAATAAAAACGTAAAAAAAAAAGAAAAAAAAAAGAAAGAGACTCCATACAAGTCCATAAAGTTATAAATGCTTAGAACTAAAATTATTCTTTAACTTAACTCTGTGTTGTATTAGCTTTAAGTTGCAGCAAACAGTGGTGAGGTGCCTTAACACCCACCGATTGACTCTTGCGCTTGGGCGTGTGTGAGTTCTTTGGGTAAGTGAATTCCAGGGACTTGTGATCTTTTAGAATTTCAAAGTCTGTTCCATAGACGTACATATGTTGCCTCACACATGCCCATACAATATCCAAAGCTTCCCTTTAAGTCTGTGAATAGCCGCTTTCGAGATATTATTTTAGACCTTCGGCTAGCATAACCAATCACTTTTGACCATTTTGTACGTGCTTCAAGACTGCACCAAGGCGTACTATAGGGCTGGCATTGGTTATGAAGCGGGTTTCTGCTTTTTTTTCTATTTGTTGACCTTTTCGTTTAATAGTTGAATGCTTTGTCTTTTTCCTTGTCCCACTGATATGGTACGTCTCTGTTCAGACACTGTGACTAGATCAGGATTGAACCTGGCACAGACGTTTACAGGACCTAAGAAGCTTCGCACTTCCAGTGGTGGATCCAGGATCCACCCCTCTTATTTTTAGACCAAGCTGAGGCCCGAAGGGCCAATAACATCTTTTTTGAAGACAGCCCCGCCCCTCCTTATCTCAAGGTCTGGATCCGGCACTGACTTCTGCTACTGTTTCTGGTTTAAGTGCTTCTGCGACTGCCTCAGCCTTTGATTGGATGGGTCCAATATCCCATGTGGAAAGCAGATTTCCCATAAACAGAATCTCAGACATGTGGAACTTCCACTTTTCCTTGTTTACCGTTAAAACCTTTTTTCTGGATCCTTTCGAAGGCTTTTTCAACTCAGGTATCATGCTGTTCGGCTATCGCTCCATGCATTATGAAGTCATATGTTTCTCACGTCTTCACAGCCTTCTAATACCTAAGTAAAGTTAAGTTATGCCGTAAGCAGGTCCAATAGCCCGTGCGGAAAGCACATGTCCCATAAACTCAATCTAAGACATGTGGGACAAGGTCTTTGGGGATTGTTTGATCTCAAAATGCTCCGAGCATATATGCACGTGTTTAATGGCCTCCATCTCCTTATCAGCCCGAAAACAAAAGGCGATCCATTTCTCGGAAAATAGAATAAGTTAAAGGAAGTCTTGCTTTTTTTACAACAGGGATACGGTTTTAAAACATATTTAAATTCTGGGTAAATGTCCATTGCCATGCTTATCATACTAATCTATAGTTCATCTTGAAATATGTCTTCTAGGATTTCCTTTTCAGCGTGGTCGTCGCCACATGCCACATATTCCATCCTTGGGCTACTCTCACTATCAAGCCATTCGTTTGGAACCTTTTTTGGTTTACCCGGACAAACCCATTCAAGTGCAGATCACTGTCAATCATATGGACACTAGTAACAAATCTCATGTCCATGACGCAGCAGTATCGTTGGTTGAAAGTGTGATTAACAACGGATTCACTGCCTGTATAATGGCAGCTGGATAGAACGAACGAAACTCGCATGTTAACGTGACAGTTGATTGGATGGCGTACCAAGGTGCTTCATTGGGTGGCGTGACTGGTGAAGTGCGCATGTCACAGTGGTGGACTGGTCATTCTCGACCCCAGTGCTTGCGGGTTCTACATGCGCAGAAGAGTTCTGGGTCGAGATTGGTGGACTGGTATGACTTGTGCGACTGTCACGTTTCCTACAGTGATTCCTGGCTGTTGCTGGTTTTTCATGTTGTTTCAAGATCATATCTTTTGTAACGCCTCACTTCAACTGAGGTGACTCAGTTAACAAATTGTTTTTAACGTGCATGTAATGATTTGTCGTTTTGGTGCAGCCGCACACTTATGACCAATAGTCCAACAATGTCATGGTAGTACAAATTATATTCTTTAACTGATTTCCAGCATTTCACAAATGTCATGGGTTCCTTTTTGGCGTTTGTGTCACAGGAAAAGTGCAAAAATAAGAAATTGATACCGTCGGTATTTGTGACCGCCAAGCATTACAATCCAGGGCTAAAACGTGACACAGCTAGTTCATGGATTGAAGATGTAACACAACCATCCTGTAAAGTTTGCTTGAGAGAATTGCAAAACTACGCTGGATCACACAAAGACGTTGTTGTTGTAAGTAACGCTTATCTCGAAAAATCAACTTTCATCAAACGATCAGCTTTTTTTATTTGAAACTAAGTGCAGTAGACTGGTATCTTTCTCCATTTCTTCTTTTCGCTTCATTTACGGTTGCAGCAGTTGGTCAGTAGGGATGCACAATTTTTTGCTTGAAAGTATATTCCCTTCCACTCGTTTCCTCTCTTAGTCCTTTCGCAGAAGGTTTTCGGGCTTTATCAACCCCACCATGTTATTGCTTTCTTGTAACCTAAGATGTCGGTGGCTGTTTTATATGAACCTTCTTGACAGATTACCATTTGTTTCTCACCTTGACACAGTCTTTTGGTCATATATAAGGACGGGAGACTGAAAACGAATTCTTTCTTTCTATTCTTATTTATTTATTTACTTTATTTCAGAATTGGTTAGCGTTTTCATATCTTGACGAGCCTCCCTTCTCAGAACACAATTCAATTTACTTTTCGAATGATAAACCTCCCGCGCAGAGTCACTATAATGCCTTCTGCAAGGTCAGTATTCCAGTCCTTTCATTAGTCTTATGGGTTTCAATCCACGTCACAGTTCAGCTAATTTTACTGAATAAATTTAAACTAGATAGCAAACACAAGCGTCCCCTGTAACCATCAAATTGCATATCCTTAATCATCTAGTGATGGTAGTTGCATTAAATTTCCTGTCAAATTTCAATGTCGGATATTTGAAAGGAAGAGGAACACGTAATATAAATTTTAAATGGGAATGTGGAACAAGTCGTTAGATTTCGAACGTAGAGTGAAAAGAGAATGACAAGAAAGAAATTTCAAAGTTTTGTCTCCTCGCATAGTGAACGTAAAATTAACTGCGCAATTTAAGTTTCTCTCTTTTTTTCAGATATAGACGAATGCACAAGCAAAGCCCATAACTGCGACAGAAATGAGTTATGTAAGAACACTGAGGGCTCCTTTAGCTGTACCTGTAAACCTGGTTACAAAAGAGATGAGAAAAAGTGTAAAGGTAAATATCTCAGTAGAACACGCAATTATCGCATTCTCTACTTTTATTAGTCAAACACATTTGTCATGGATTCTTAGCTATGACCTGGAACTAGCCTACACTACAGGCTTAAGACGGGGAATCTGTTCGCACGCAATTATTCTTTAATGATTTTCCCCCCTACTAGCCTCAACTCTAAGTTACGTCCAGCAACAGGAATCACTACTCATCTGGATGAATGAAGCAAAATCCGGGAAGCCGATTAGCTGTATATTATTATCATTTTAAGTCTCTTTGAAATGATTGCTGGCTTGATTAATTCTGTAATAAAGCTCTGCGAACCTATCTTCACTTTTTCTTTTGTTTCATTTTGCACAGGCGAATTATTAAGGTTTTTGTAAGTGAGTCCTCTAGCCATTTATCAACCACGTTTTCTTCTTTTATTTTGCACCTAAAGTTTACACAAGATTAAAGTGAAACGCTCTTTTCTCCATAGAAGCCTTGCAAACGTCTGCCAAACAAGGAATTCTTCAAGGTTGATCTGTGATGTTGAAGTCTTCATTTTTGTTGTAGCGACACGCGGGCTGTTTTCCTACGATCCCGCTCAATCCTGCAAAGAAATCAAGGACTTAGGTATCTCCAATGGCGACGGGGAGTACTGGATTGACCCCGTAAGGACTAATAGTCCTTTGAAGGCAAATTGTGACATGACAACTGACGGAGGTAAGGTTTAGTTGAAGCTGACACTTCTTTTATGCTGGATCCTGGTACGTCTTATTTTATAAAGTAAGTTCACGAAATTCTAAATAACTAAATAAGTATTAACAACATTCACACCGATTGTCCATTATTGTAACAATAGCCTTTGTGTGATACGGTATGCATTGTCTGCGTCAGGACTGGTTTCTTTGTCAACTTGAAAGACTAGATTCTGCTTAGCGAATCACGGATATCGGAGCTCGCGTGTGTGACATTAATAAGGCTTACAGTGATTTTGGCTGGAAGTAAACACTTCTTGGCCCACATGACTGATGAACATTTATTGAATTTCAGGGGGATGGCTTCTTGTATCCAACGTTGTTTCGCACGGTTCGTCTACAACCGAGCTGCCAGTTAAGACATCATACCACGGAGTAAGCAGCGAAGAGATGGTGCTCTCAAAAAGCGCAATGACGGAACTGAGGAAGCACTTGAATTTCACTCAGATAAGATTCCACTGCAAAAAAAGAGGAGGCCGTACATTTCACATCACCACGGCTGCTAACAGTACAGATGAAACTGCTGTGAAATACCTCAGTGGTGAGACAGATGTGATACCTGCCTCTTATAGTTCGTTTTTGATCATGTGCAATGATAACTCGCGGTTATCAAGAACCTGCAAAGATTGGGGGTACGAAAAAGGTTCTAAAAAAATAGGCAAATGGGGGCACGACAGAGATCAGAACAGATTATACGACCACCCTGCCTTCGTATGGGCAGCTTACCCCTGGCTTCTTGAACCGTCTGGCAGGTGGGAATGCGACGATTATAATGTGGGAGTGTCCCCTGGCAATTATTGGAAAGTCTTTGTGGGATAGGAAGCCACCATAACGGAAGTCGTCCTCAAAGTTTAAGGGTTTTGTTTTTTAAGAAAGCTTAACGCGTCGGCATTATTCAACACCAGGAACTAAGTTAACTAAGAGAGCGGCATGCCTTTTAACTGCCCTTTTAGTCCTTTATACACCGAATATCAGATTTCCTTACCCTTACATGTACCTCAGCTCGTGAAATCCCTACCCTTTCATATACCTAAAACCTGAAAAAGGTGCCCCCTTTCGGGCGGAGCCTCCCTGTACAGGCCATTATAGGGAGTAACCCCCGGATCCCCTCTCAAGTGTGCTCTCGATATACTGTGACTCAAAAGAGAACAAAGAGACTGCTCTCAGTCTACCAACTCCCAGAAGCGACACATCTAACCAAAACGCCACATTTTTTTCCACAGGAAGCCCTATCGTTAGAACCCCTTGTAAACGAGCACTATTTAGAGTGACCGTTGCGTAATTTTCCACGGAAAAGCACATATCATAACTTTACATGCAATAAGTTATCTTCCAAAAAGTAAGTGTATCGTCACTTTCGTCACCTCTTCTCGAAAGAGACAATTGCGGTTTGACTTTCGTAAGCGACCCACTAAGTCTTCGCATTTTGGCTGGTGGCCTTACGGAAGGTTCGACTGTAATTGCACTAACCTGCGATCAGGCAGGAAGCAGACAATGGAGAAGACGAGACATTGTTTAGTCGCGCAAGAGACTTACTAAATAAATTTTAACGGGAGATTTTCTCCTGAATCACTACCACGGGATGATCGCTTGACTAATCACTAATCAAAATTGGGTCAATACAGTGCCGACTTCAGACTTTACTGATTTTTGAACTGTTAGAATTAAACCTCGTGCGTTTGTTTCGACCAGGCTATGTTCAAACAGGAGGATCCGTATTGCTTAAAAAAGATAGTAAAAGAATTTATAAATTATAAAAGTAATGTTGTCTGGTTTAACTAAAATTTGTTTCAGTTATTTTTTATCCATTTGCGTACACAATCAAAAGCTGCTTTATAAACATGTGACCATTGCAAGTCAGTCATTAATTCTAATATCTTTGCTTACAGTAACACTGAGGTTTGACTAGTCCTTTCTAAACACGAAATGTGGATTGCTGGCAAAGACTTTGCGGTATGCCCATGAACAGAACGTTGATATTCCTAATGTTAATCAAAAGGGTCAGTTGAGAAGGCAAAAAACGAAAGACATAAACAGAAACCGGAATAAGGCAAGCATAGAAGAGGCAAATCTCACGCGCAAGAAGACAAAATTTTGACGAGGCTAATGCGGCTTTAACCCTTAGTATCACGAGAATAAAAGTGAAGCAGAACCAGTCCTTCAACAGGTTAAGGTGAAGCAGGGTGACAAGAAACTCGGCAGGCAAAACTATTTTCTGTGAACTTAATCTTATTCGTAAAGTGCTCTAAAGCCATTAGGGGTTTGGAACTGGTGGTTTCGTGTCTGGTCGGATGTGAAATGTGTGTGGAATTCATACCCGTGGCGTTATAGGTACTCATTTGACCAGTGTTCAGGTGGCTGGATAGGGTTTTTCAGGGGCAATACCTCCTAAGTTTGAGTATACACTAGGTCGCCATTACAAAGCTTTGGAAAAATGATCATCAAAGCTGTATTAGATAAAAATGAATATTTCCTATGATCAGTGTTACAATGACATCAGAGTTTTCATACTAACGAAATGACGTCATTACTCATTCTACTTGCACAAGATCTCTTGACTTGCAGCCTATTTCTTGGTACTTCTTTTCGTAACTGCAGAAGTTTCAATATATGAAATTCATGAACCAATTTAATGACCAGCTCCCAGTTGTTGCGATGATCCTCTTACATTTATTTCTTCATCCTGCGCAGTTTCAATATATGAAATTGATATAATTCATTTTTCCTGGGTTTATTATAAACCAATTTAATGACCGTCTCCCAGCTATCCTGTCATCTCAATCGGTAGAGCCCTGCATCGGTATCGCAAAGGTCAGGCTTGAAATCCTGGCAAGTCTGGCAGTCTTTGATTGCGCTGATCTTCTCTACATTGATACGTAACAACAACCACAACAAATACGTTATCGCAAAAACCTCGCGAGCTTAGAAAGAGTCAGCAGTGAGAATAAAGGGAAACAACCCAAAGCGATAAAAGGACAAAGAAAATACCGTCGAAGCTCTCGTAAGCGACCACCTCGGAAATTCGAAACAGTGGCCGTAACTAGAGCTGGTCGCTTACGAGAATGAGCTTTCGTAAGCAAACGCATGGTAAAACAATAGAGGGTGGTCGATTACGAGAGTTTAAGAAACTTTTTAATAATTTGGAAAGAAAGGTGTTCATAACTAGAGCTGGTCTCTTACGGGAGAAGTCTCATGGAGAGCTTCGACTGTAGCTTCATCGGTATTTGAACCAACACTATGATGACGTCAGCTCCTAACCACACTGCGCCACGCTGCCACCGCTGCCACGTACGTGCACTAGTTAATTTGTGGGCTAAAATTATTAATTAACAGTTAATGAATGAGGCTGAGTATCTTATGAAGAATTATGGAGATCGAGGAGGGTGTTATCCGTCGAGGCCGTAGGCCGAGGCGGATAACACCCTCCGAGATCTCCATAATTCTTCATATGATACGAAAGCCGAATTCAATAACTTTTTTATTATTCAGTCAAAATAATTCCTAGTTTAAAAACATAGCTAAAACATGCTTACCTCTATCGATCCATTGATGTTCAGTTCATCTTCGATAGTGTACGTTTAGGTTTGTCCAGCTCCGCAAATATTCCCCAAATAGCAGATGTCGCCCTTCGAGTTGTCTTCTTGCTGTTCTTGCCATGTTTTTAGCTATTTTTTCGCCTAGTTCTTACTCTTGAAACGAGTGAAATGTCCGCCATTTTTTCAAGTTCACAACCAAAACAACTCAACCTCGTCCTCAGGTCTTCTCGGTTAACGGTGCCTTAACCTGCGAAAACGTAGCATTTTTGACGTCATTTCCTCTTTAAAGTCAAAATTCTTTCAAATTTGGTCATCAGTAACTGGTTATGGTGAATTGAACGTGTGCTTTTAGCCAATCAGAATCGGGGAAATATTTTGAATGAATAATAATTATATTGATAGCATTTCACTGTCACTGTTTGAAGCTGGTGGAAAGAAAATTAGGAATTTACGCGTATTTCAAATCAATGTTGCATTATTGCATTTAATTTAATCTCGGGTTCAACCAGGGGGGGCCCACGACTCCAATAGTGCCTGGTACTTGTCTCGTATACCTATGATCCACCGATTTATGACATCACATCCGGTTGCAAAGTTGCTGCTCTGTTTTAGCGCGAAGCACCAAGATGGACGCCCGATGCCATTTGGTTTCTTCGTTATTTTAACCCACAGGCTAACGGAATTATGTATCTTGAATGCCGAGAATGTTGAGAAGGTATATAGCTGGCCTTTCAAGCAAATGTCATGACCAAACAAAGAAGATTTAGTATTATTTTAACCATAAATATCATGCAGCTGCGGGGAATATCATGGCGAGTCTTGCGATGTTTCAAAACGAGTATCGTTAACGTTTTTCGCCTGTTGCAGCCTCTGATTTAGAGAAGTCACCAATCAAAATATAATTTCCTGAGCGGAATAGAATGGGGAAAACGTCTATGGCCACAGTTTAAAGTTTTCACCGCTGGAAGGCTGTATCACGCCACGTAAAGTTGCAGAAACTTCCACTCAACTGCATGGTTTTGAGGAATGTTATGGCGAGTCTTTCGCTGTTTGCAATAGACCTTGTCACGGTTTTCGACGCCATCTTGACGAGTAGGCAAACGCGTGAGAAATTACAGTGATTGTATTAGCGCGAAGCACCAAGATGGACGCCCGATGCCATTTGGTTTCTTCGTTATTTTAACCCACAGGCTAACGGAATTATGTATCTTGAATGCCGAGAATGTTGAGAAGGTATATAGCTGGCCTTTCAAGCAAATGTCATGACCAAACAAAGAAGATTTAGTATTATTTTAACCATAAATATCATGCAGCTGCGGGGAATATCATGGCGAGTCTTGCGATGTTTCAAAACGAGTATCGTTAACGTTTTTCGCCTGTTGCAGCCTCTGATTTAGAGAAGTCACCAATCAAAATATAATTTCCTGAGCGGAATAGAATGGGGAAAACGTCTATGGCCACAGTTTAAAGTTTTCACCGCTGGAAGGCTGTATCACGCCACGTAAAGTTGCAGAAACTTCCACTCAACTGCATGGTTTTGAGGAATGTTATGGCGAGTCTTTCGCTGTTTGCAATAGACCTTGTCACGGTTTTCGACGCCATCTTGACGAGTAGGCAAACGCGTGAGAAATTACAGTGATTGTTTTAGCGCGAAGCACCAAGATGGACGCCCGATGCCATTTGGTTTCTTCGTTATTTTAACCCACAGGCTAACGGAATTATGTATCTTGAATGCCGAGAATGTTGAGAAGGTATATAGCTGGCCTTTCAAGCAAATGTCATGACCAAACAAAGAAGATTTAGTATTATTTTAACCATAAATATCATGCAGCTGCGGGGAATATCATGGCGAGTCTTGCGATGTTTCAAAACGAGTATCGTTAACGTTTTTCGCCTGTTGCAGCCTCTGATTTAGAGAAGTCACCAATCAAAATATAATTTCCTGAGCGGAATAGAATGGGGAAAACGTCTATGGCCACAGTTTAAAGTTTTCACCGCTGGAAGGCTGTATCACGCCACGTAAAGTTGCAGAAACTTCCACTCAACTGCATGGTTTTGAGGAATGTTATGGCGAGTCTTTCGCTGTTTGCAATAGACCTTGTCACGGTTTTCGACGCCATCTTGACGAGTAGGCAAACGCGTGAGAAATTACAGTGATTGTTTTAGCGCGAAGCACCAAGATGGACGCCCGATGCCATTTGGTTTCTTCGTTATTTTAACCCACAGGCTAACGGAATTATGTATCTTGAATGCCGAGAATGTTGAGAAGGTATATAGCTGGCCTTTCAAGCAAATGTCATGACCAAACAAAGAAGATTTAGTATTATTTTAACCATAAATATCATGCAGCTGCGGGGAATATCATGGCGAGTCTTGCGATGTTTCAAAACGAGTATCGTTAACGTTTTTCGCCTGTTGCAGCCTCTGATTTAGAGAAGTCACCAATCAAAATATAATTTCCTGAGCGGAATAGAATGGGGAAAACGTCTATGGCCACAGTTTAAAGTTTTCACCGCTGGAAGGCTGTATCACGCCACGTAAAGTTGCAGAAACTTCCACTCAACTGCATGGTTTTGAGGAATGTTATGGCGAGTCTTTCGCTGTTTGCAATAGACCTTGTCACGGTTTTCGACGCCATCTTGACGAGTAGGCAAACGCGTGAGAAATTACAGTGATTGTTTTAGCGCGAAGCACCAAGATGGACGCCCGATGCCATTTGGTTTCTTCGTTATTTTAACCCACAGGCTAACGGAATTATGTATCTTGAATGCCGAGAATGTTGAGAAGGTATATAGCTGGCCTTTCAAGCAAATGTCATGACCAAACAAAGAAGATTTAGTATTATTTTAACCATAAATATCATGCAGCTGCGGGGAATATCATGGCGAGTCTTGCGATGTTTCAAAACGAGTATCGTTAACGTTTTTCGCCTGTTGCAGCCTCTGATTTAGAGAAGTCACCAATCAAAATATAATTTCCTGAGCGGAATAGAATGGGGAAAACGTCTATGGCCACAGTTTAAAGTTTTCACCGCTGGAAGGCTGTATCACGCCACGTAAAGTTGCAGAAACTTCCACTCAACTGCATGGTTTTGAGGAATGTTATGGCGAGTCTTTCGCTGTTTGCAATAGACCTTGTCACGGTTTTCGACGCCATCTTGACGAGTAGGCAAACGCGTGAGAAATTACAGTGATTGTTTTAGCGCGAAGCACCAAGATGGACGCCCGATGCCATTTGGTTTCTTCGTTATTTTAACCCACAGGCTAACGGAATTATGTATCTTGAATGCCGAGAATGTTGAGAAGGTATATAGCTGGCCTTTCAAGCAAATGTCATGACCAAACAAAGAAGATTTAGTATTATTTTAACCATAAATATCATGCAGCTGCGGGGAATATCATGGCGAGTCTTGCGATGTTTCAAAACGAGTATCGTTAACGTTTTTCGCCTGTTGCAGCCTCTGATTTAGAGAAGTCACCAATCAAAATATAATTTCCTGAGCGGAATAGAATGGGGAAAACGTCTATGGCCACAGTTTAAAGTTTTCACCGCTGGAAGGCTGTATCACGCCACGTAAAGTTGCAGAAACTTCCACTCAACTGCATGGTTTTGAGGAATGTTATGGCGAGTCTTTCGCTGTTTGCAATAGACCTTGTCACGGTTTTCGACGCCATCTTGACGAGTAGGCAAACGCGTGAGAAATTACAGTGATTGTTTTAGCGCGAAGCACCAAGATGGACGCCCGATGCCATTTGGTTTCTTCGTTATTTTAACCCACAGGCTAACGGAATTATGTATCTTGAATGCCGAGAATGTTGAGAAGGTAT
>BOPM01000941.1:50044-60277 GCA_022179025.1 Porites australiensis | reverse complement strand
GAAACAGAATAATAAAGCTAAATGTTTTCTTTAAATTGAAGTGACCAGAAAACAGAAATACCTCACTGTATTGGGAATAATTTGACTAAAAACAAACTTACCTCAAGTCTAATATCACTAATATGTAACTAAAGTCCGTAACAGAATTTACAAGGCCATCCGGTGGAATGATATTCTGGCGAAGAAGATCAGTGATCAAACTAACGTGGAAGCAACGTACACAGTAGCTGGGCATGTTGAATTCCACTTCGGCATAGGCCGATTTGGCGGGTTCAAGTTCCCGCGTTGCCACGTCTTTCGTCAGGAAATCTCCCAAATATTTCATTTTTGGAGAAACCCGTCGGCCGGACTCCACATATTTCTTTTTTGAGTGCATGCCAATGCTTTTGGGGATTGTAACCCTCGACAGACTCGAAATGGGAAACGAAGACTCATACCGTCGACGGTCGCCTTCACTTCAAATGGTTTCGAAATCAAAACCACAGCGCTTTTGAACTTTGAAAGTCTAAGGTAGAATATTAATTAATTAGTAAGAATTTAACTCGGTTACATCGAATGATCACTGCCTGACCTTCAAAAACAAAAAAAATCGTACATGTACGCTGCCGTCGATTCATTTGAGCGGCACTGGAAACAAGTTTTTGCGGCCCTTTGTCACACATTTCCACATGAAATACGGGTCGCTCCTTCAAAAATTTTATCAAAGTGACAAAGGAAATATAAAATGCTTTAACGTAATGTCTTTTAAGCCTGGCGTGCCCCGTCCAAATCACCGGCAGTCCGATCTGAATTTGTTTATCATGTAAATTTCTTTCTACGGGTAGATGACGCGAGCTTTTATTTTTAAGATACATTTCGAATGATCAAAATCTTTTTCATTTTAAACAGAAACGTCACGCCGCGATAAAACGGTTGCGTGGGATGCTGGCTCCTCGCCTTGCCTCGCGCTCAAATGACGCGTCTCTCGCGGATACTTGGTGTCTGGTTTACTTATTATGTTCCGGTCTTAATTAATTTTATGACACCAAGCAAACACCTTTCTATCGCGGCCTCAATTTCCGGCGCCTGCTGAGATTTTTTTTCTTGAGCAAAGCTCCTCATGGAGTAGGCCATTTCCAAATGCACAGCTCGGGTTGTAAGGCAAGTGAAAAGACACAGGTAACGTTTGGCTCTTGTCCTACCACGTCCTTGCTTCGTCAAGAATGGACCTCCATAATCGACACCAACTTTTTCAAAAGACCTTGGTGAAGACTGCAATCTCGTTTTGGGTAACGGGGCCATCATCTGATGGCCTATCTTCATGGTGAAACGACGTCGACATTCAGCACAAGCCTCGGTTACTTTTCGTACCATGCGCCTTCCTTTTACAATCCAGAAGCGGCTTCTTAACTCAGTTAGAACTTGCTCTACTCCAGCCCCATGGCCGAGTCTTTCATGGGCGTCAGCGATAACAAGTCTTGTTACAGGGTGGTCCTTTGGTAGTAGGATAGGGTGTCTTGTGTCATATGGAAGCTCATCTGCAAAACGCAAGCGTCCATCCATTCGAAGTAACCCATCACCTTCACTCTTAGGGTTCAATTGAGTCAGCGACCCTTCGTTTTCTCCACCAGGGAAGGCTTGGGCTTGGGCTTGCTTAATCCAGAACGTCTCTGCTTCAGACATGTCGGTTGGCAGGAGGATTCGATCCTTTCTTCGTAAATTCATTGGAAGTCTGCAGTTGGTCGGGAATCGCTGAACCCATCCTGTCACATGAACCATACGCTTGAGGCTTGAGAATCTGTTTGGGTCAATGATCACACTGGCATGGCTCTTGGTCTCGTGTGTTCTGGATGTCGTTCTTCTTTCACAGTCTTCATTCTTCTTAGTGTTGTCTCTGGGGGGTGGTGCTGCTGGCCAGGTTGACTCATCGTCTTTAAGGAAGGCTGGTCCTTCCATCCAAACTTCACTCTCGGCTAAGGCCATGGCAGAGAGCCCCCTTGTTGGCAGGTCTGCTGGGTTAAGTGTTCCTGGTACGTGTCGCCACTGCTCAGGACTTGACGTTCGCTGTATTTCACCAATTCGGTTGGTAGCAAATGGTTTGAACTCACGGCTTTGATTGCGGACCCAGTACCACACATTCTCTGAGTCAGTCCAGAAGATGGTTCTGTCCACCGAGATCACTTTCAGGATATTCTTGGCTAATCGACTTGAAAGGACGGCACCCATAAGCTCTAGCCGGGGAATTGTCATTGCCTTCACTGGGGACACACGACACTTTGATGCGATAAGGCGCGACGATGGTCTGCTATCCTGGTATCGACAGACTAAAAAGCCAACCGATGCGAAGGCTTCATTAGAAGCATCTGAAAATAGGTGTAGTTCAATGTTCTCTGGGTACGCTCGACGCAGACAACGAGGGATAGCAGCATTTGACAGCTGTGGGAGTTCCGATAGCCACTTCTCCCACTTGACTTTTAAGTTCTCGGGTAATTCCTCATCCCAATCAACACCAGCCATCCATATCTCCTGCATAAGGACCTTTGCTCTCACGGTGAATGGTGCCAAGAACTGAAGCGGGTCAAACAGGCTGGATATAGCGCTCAGTACATTTCGCTTGGTGGGTGCTTTGTTATTGATGAGTGGCTGTTGCACTTGGAAGGTAAAGACATCTCTTTCAGCTTTCCATATGACTCCAAGAGTCTTGGTCTTTGGCAAGATATCTTTGTCTAACTCCAAGGTAGGTAGCCGGTCTTCCTTCGGGACGTCTTCAATTACAACTGGTTCATTGGAGGAACACCTCCTTAACTTGACGCTTGCCATGGCTAAAAGGGTAGACAACTGGCGTCGCAGGTGTTGAGCACTTTCAACTGTCTCACAGGAGTCTAGTACATCGTCCACATACATTGAGTCTTCAACGGTGCTTGCTGCTTGAGGAAAGTCCAAAGCGTGTGTCTTGGCATGGGTCTGAAGAACACACTGGGAACAAAATGGCGAAGCAGTGTTTCCAAACAAGAGTCGCTGAAACTCATACACGTCAGGCGCTCTTGAAGTGTCGAAGTCACGCCACAGGAACCGGTGATATAGACAGTCTTTCTCTTGCAATTCAACTTGCAAGAACATCTCAGAAATGTCAGCTGACAGGGCTACAGGTGCCCGACGAAAACGTGTCAACACATCAACCAAGTCTCTTTGAAGCTTTGGTCCTGGCCATATGGCGTCATTCAAGCTCTTTCCATCACGCTTCGCCGCAGCATCGAAGACAACGCGCACTTTTGTCGTAACTGGAAAGTGGGGCAGAAACCATTGTTTTTCAACTTCAGATTGGAGTACTTGACGAATGTAGTCCTTTTTCTCGTAGCCTTGAAAGATCTTGTTGTAGGCTTCCATGACCTCTGGGCCTTTTCGCTTAAGGGACTTCTCCTGGCTTTTGAGCCGCACGAGAGCTACGTCGTAATTGTTAGTGAACCTTGGTTCGCCTTCTTTCCAGGGGATTCCAATTTTGTATCGCCCATTCCTGACCTCCAGTGTCTCAGATACTTGAGCAACTGCCGCTCTCTCTTCTGCTGTCATCCGTTGTTCAGGCTTGTCCATGATCCCCAGGGATTCGAGTTCCCAAAATGCTCGCAGAATGTCATCAGGTGGCGGTGGCTTGTTGACGTGACTACTGCGGTACGTGCGTGTGAAGTGGGAATGAGTGTTGCGCCGAAACTCTTCCACCAATGTAGGACCAAAGCACACCCAGCCCAAATTTGTCAAACGCGCAATGGGGTCATTTGGTTGGTCACCGCAAGCTTCCTTCAGCACATGATGAAAGACTGGATGATCACTGCCAATCATGATGTCAATCTGACGTCGTCTTGATACACTCTCGAATGGCACTTGGCGAAGGTGGGGCCACTTGTCCTTCAGTTCTGACCAGCGAATAGCTGGAGTGTCGCCGGCAATGTTGTCAAGGACATGGGCTTGCAACAGACTTGAGAATGTACCATCTAGGTTTGTCACTGTCAGTTCAACCCTGCGTGAACGTGTCTTAACTTCTACTCCTCCTGTTCCTGCAATAGTCAGATTTAACTCCTGTCCATGTAACTCTAGCTCTTCGGCAGCCTCCTCAGAAATGTAGGAACTTGTGGAGCATGGGTCTAGCATGACATTTACCCTCAGTCCTTATTTTTCATTACTAATTAGAGCTGGGAGAATAATCAAGGACACATGTTCAGCATGGCTAGTATTGTGTGTCTGCTATCGAGGTGCCGGGTCACTCGTGCTTGCTCCTGTAGTCTGCAGGGTTCTAGATTCTGGATTTGCCCGTTCGTCTGGTCGGAAAGGCGAGGCGCCCACATGTAGTTGGCCTTGTGATCTGTCCGCAAGATGATGGGAAGTATTTTCGTGAAGATAGCTGCTATGATGAGTACTGAGGCATCCGTCAACTCCACATCGCTTCGTGTTAGGGCATTCCTTACTGAGATGACCAACGGCTAGACAACGGTAACAACGCTTGGCACTTCCAATCAGCTCCTTTCTCTTCAGAACAGGTAGCTCTTTGAAGGCTTTACAAACCCAAGGAGGATGGTTCTGTTTACACGTCTCCACAATACAGCTCTTTGAATTCGATTTGGTGTTGAAGGTTCTGCCGCGAACTCGCTCACTTCGAAAACCATTTCTTCGTCCTTCTGGCTCGTCAGATTTTCTTTTTCCGAACCCACTCGTCTCTTCCCTTGCTTCTTGTATGATCTGCACTCGGATCTCTACGCATTCTATGAGTGACTCGAAGCTGTCTTCCAGAGAATGATCGATAAGTCAATGCTTGTAAGCCTGCACATCCTCCTCTGATAGCTTTTCCTTTGCTGTGAGGTTCAGATTGTGTCCTTGAAGTTCTTGCCCTGGACCACAGTCTTTTAGTGCTATCCAAACTCTTTCGAGTATACCTTGAAAGTTCTCCATATCTTCTAGATTTCGGGGTCGAACTTTCTGCCATCCACGTAGAGGAGTCAAGTGTTTAATTTGCAAACGCCTCTCTCCTCCATACTTCTTTTCGAGTTTTTCCTTTGCTCTTTCGTAGGCATTGATAGAGAATCCTAGGTCTTTCACCAGTGCCAGGGCCTTTCCGGTCAAACTGCTTTGAAGACGTAACACTTTTTCACCAAGAGGAATATCCATTCCATCAACAATAGACATAAAGGCAGCCCTCCAAGTCTCGTAATCAGCTTTGTCTTCTCCTGAGAACTTAGGAAGATCGACACCTTTCAGCTTGACAGGTAAGCTTCTTTGTACCAGTCTCCCATGGTACTGGCCAGCTCCATAAGCATTCTTTCCGTAATCTAGATCAGGGGAACGGGAGATGTCCAGTGGAATGTCATACTTATTGGGTAAGCCAGACTCTCGCTCTGCTGCATCTGCTCTCAGTTTATTCACAGCAGCAACCTTTCTTGCTTCTTCAGCCCGCTGTTTGGCTAGTTGAACTTCGGCAGCTATTCTTTCAAGCTCTAATTTTCTCTATTTCTGCTCTTCTTCTACTTGAGCAAGGCGTTCACTGGCCTGTTTTGCTTCTAATTGCTTTTGTTTTACATACGAGGATGCCAAGGAGACTTTATCATCATTTGCCTGTGACTTATTTGAAACCAAAACTGACTCTTCCTCTCCCTTGTCTAGTCTTTCTTGTACATGTCTTTCACCATTCTCAATAACTTCGTCAACTGACGCTACTATCTCATCCGCCTCTTTGTCCAGTGACTCAATAATTGTGTCTGCCTCTGCAATTTCGTTCAGTGCATAGACTTCTTTAAGACTGGCAACAATTTTTTCAATAACACTTAATTCCGTTTTGATTTTGTTAATGGCTCTCCGAACAGCGTTTTTACTCGGCAAAGTTCCATTTATTGTGTTACTCTCCAGTAGATCACTCAACTGATTCTTTGCTTTCATAAGTCTAGTCTTGGCTGACTTCTTGTTATTACGTAATGATTGAATTTTACCACTGGCGGTACTTACTGCGCTCCCATCTTTCTCGCTTTCGTTTTCCTGTTCGATCACAACGTCTTCAGGTGGTTTTTCTTTCGTCGAAGGCGGCAAGTCTTCTCCTCCGCTCGTCAGGTCTTGGTCTGGTTTACTCGTGTCCGCCATCACTGTTCATTCGTCTGTTCGGTCAAAATCCACTCTCTGTCGTCGCTAAATCCAAACTATCCGGCTCAAAAGGTCCACAATTTTTCTCAGTTGGCAGAACGGTCAATATCCAAAGGGATCTTCAAACAGAGCAGTAGATTTCACCTTTTAATGTCACGTTAGAATGAACAGCAAAGTGTATTCCTTCGTCTCACACGTGTCAAAATGCGCCCGCGATACAACTAAGCGGTAAATTCGCGAAAATCACCTAGACAACTAGTTAATCATTGAACGGCTAAATAATTACAATTTTTCGATTCTTAACACTTACCTTTTCGAAAATTTCAGCAAGAAAAAAGGCTCCCGAAACTTCTAGGTGACCTTTTAAGGGTAAAAATCCGTTAAAAATGGGCAGTTATACCATTTTTTAGATGTTCGAAAATCCTAGGAGAGGCAGGCAAGCAAGAAGTTTTACAACAAATGTTCCGAAAATTCTACATCTCAAATCGTCTTCCGAAGAGATATTTTCCGAAAATTGTCGTTGGGTGCCCCTGAACAAACTGGTTGTTATTGGATATTCACCGGCTCTATGTTTAAAGGGAAAGTAGCACGAACATTGTTTGCAGTTTGAGTTTTACGTTTAAATTCCCTCCTGTTTTCACAGAAAGTTTTGCCTCTTTCTGTCCGTCACGTTTATTTCCTTCTTTTTGAAATGTTATCCTCTTTTTCATGTTAGTTTCCTTTATTTGAACGAATGAACGAATGCCTGCATTTCAAGACGAACAATACGCTAGGTTTGATAAGTTACATGAAAACCGCATGGAAATAATTACAAGTTCAATTCATGTTCTCAATAAACGAGCAAAACTAATTTAAGAAATATCTACCCATTCAGGAGCCCATGAAGATATTGAAAATTAGAAAGGAGCACATGCATGTATTTTTTGTACTACTCTAAATCATGTTATAAACAATTATTGGATGAGGTTTTTGTGATATCCGGAATGATCAAGGTCGAGGTAAGTGTTATCAGCCGAAGCCGAAGGCTGAGGCTGATAACACTAACCGAGACCTTGATTATTCCGGATATCACAAAAACCGAACCTAATAATTGTTTTATTATACATTGTTTTGAAGAAAATAACGACAAACGCATTATCGCAGCGATCACAGTTCATTTTCAAACACTTAAAAATGTACAACTGAGTGATTACAGCCGAAATCATGCATTGCGCTCGCAACCTACAGATTATTCACTAATCTGTAGGTACAGATTAGTGAATAATCTGTAGGTTGCGCTGTTCCCCAGAATTAACTGTAGGCTTTTAGCCACTGAGAAGACAGATGGTGACTACAATGTATAATAATTATATTTAACGGTGATCATTAACATTTTGCCATTAACACTTAAATGTGTCACTGAACAAGGCAATCGTTGTCTTTTCGTCAGTTCTCTTTAGTTACTGAATCTGAATCTGCATGAAGTTTGAACATTCGTTTAATGAACAAGGAATGTCCCAATGCGAAGAAATCGTTAAGTTTTTTGCCTTCCCAACCAATTCTCTTCCGTGGCCCGGCAATGAGGACATGTTTTCCTAAAAGCTGCAAGGGCGTGGTTTCAACTCTTTTCGCCAATATTCCTATATAGGCGTGTTCTAATTCGCGAATGTAATGTAATTCGAGAAGAGTGCTTTTAGATAAAATATAAAAGGGCCCGTTACAGTATGGAGGGAACAAAGTGTCGTTCAGAAATTGTTCACTAACGAACCATTTATGCTTTGGATTTCTAATAACTTTTCCCCCGTTTATTACAGGGCCAGCATATAGCTTCTCGGGTAAAGAAGACGTTTTCAGCCACCAAATCATCTTAGGAACGTGCAAAAAAACGTCATCGTCCACTTTGACGATAAACTGAACGTCCATGACAGAAGCAAGCCACAAAGAGCTCATAGTCTTGAAGGCAAGTAGTGGATAGGATTCTGTGTAGTTCAGCCTTAAGATGTCCCCGTAAACGGCGCTTTCATTCCGCACGGCGGATTCTACCTCCACTTTTGTGTCATATCCGCAAACAAACCAGTAGTGGATAACCAAGTTGCTAGATGAATTTGAAGAGTTTTTCATCAGTGTTCGTATGTTAGATCGTCCTCGCGCAACAGAGCTGCTGACCAAGAGAGACAACCATGTTTGACGTATAGATAGTCTTCTGCCTGTGTAAAACGGCGCGCTTGTAATGAAAATAATTAACTGCTCATTCGCTTGGATGAGTTGGAGTTGATTTCTTGTTGACAGATGGTTTTCTTTCGTTGAACGATCCTGAAACAGCTTTGTAAAACATGAGGATGTGCCGGGAACGAATTCGCTAAACGTATAGAGGAAGACTGCGGTAACAACCAAAGAAAATATCCCGACAAGTTTGATTACCCTGAAGCGCATCATGATGTTTACGTTAGCTCGACCAGACATGTACAATGACTAGATGTTTCAGGGGCAATAAGTTCTTAAGGTTGAGCCGATAACGCCTCGTCGACTGATATTGACAAACGGTCATTAAATTAGATACGTTAACTTCGGATTTGTCACATTAACAATTATTCCACGAGTGTGCGTTGGATATGAGATGGTTAGGTAGCCATAGAGGCGCTTAGCGCCGAGTTGGCTATGATCATCTCATATCCAACAAGCGCGAGTGGAATAATTGTTTTATTAAAAACGCCCCCAAAATATCGGTTGCTTTTACAAATAAAGTCAGGAAGTCTTATTTTTATTCACCTTAAAAACTTGCAGCCAAAGGGCCTCAGTCGACAAACGTTTTCAAATATGCATTGGTCTTAAGACGGTCTCTTAAGGTTTTGCGGCCTCCCTTTTCACTTGTTTACGTGTTATGGGCAAAGTTGGGGATCTTCCTTTTTATTGTTTACCCGGCAAAAACTCAAGACTCCTCAAGTCCACATTCCAAAATTAAAACTGTAACAGCTTTGTAGAATATAAAGATGTGCCGGGAAAAAACGGAGGTAAACGTATAAAGGACGGCTGGGGTAACGAACAAAGACAAATGCGGACAAGTTTGATTAACCTGAAGAACAGCATCATGATGTTTACGTTAGCGCGACTGGATATTTCTGTGTTTTTCTACAACCTTCCGGAAAACTCACTATGTGTTTACGTGTTTACAACAATGGTTGAATTACAAGTGCATTTTAGCAGAACAAACTGGTTGTTTCTGGATATTCACTCCCTATGTTTAAAGGGAAAGAAGGACGAACATTCTTTGCATTTTGGGGTTTACGTTTAAACTTGTTCCCGTTCCAACTGTTCTCGCCAATATTCCTATATAGGCGTCTTCTAAAGGAAAATGTGTCAGGCCTTCATATGAGGACACCTTAAGTAATCCGAGGAAAGCGCTTTTAGATAAAATATAAAAGGGCCCGTTACAGTATGGAGGGATCCAAGAGTCGTTCAGAAATTGTTCACTAATAACGAACCATTTATGCTTTGGATCTCTGATAACTTTGAATTCAACCCAGTCTTGCACTTTGCCATCATATATCATTTTCAGCCACCAGATCATCTTAGGGATGTGCAAGTATATGTCATCGTCCACTTTGACGATAACCTGAACGCCCATGACGGAAGCAAGCCACAAAGAGCTCATAGTCTTGAAGGCAAGTATTGAATGGGATTCTATGTACTTTAACCTTTAGGTGGGTTCACGCTGGACTTTTCAAGTGCACTGTGAAGTGCATTTGAAGTGCACTTGAGACTAACTTGTGTGAACGGGTCCTTTTTCACTTGACTGATCTTGACTAGTTGTACTTAGTTGCCACAGAAACTTCAAAACCTCAAGGTGCCGAGGTGCGCGCTAAGGTCAAAACCTTCCTTGAGACTGCACTTATCCCTTGAAAGAGTTGGATGTTTATTATCAGTGTGAATCATCTCGAGCCACAAATTCCACTCTTGCAAGCGAGCAAGCGAGAATCGATTTTTGAATGACGACTGCTGATCGCCACGAAATGTATGTGGGTTTTTCTCAGTTCTGATTCATGAGCTAGTTCATAAATTTCACGATTTCCTTTTTTTACTGTATTTCCTTCTTTCGTTTGCCGAGAACTGCACAGGGGCACCCAAGTCAGTTTTTGGAAAATATCTGTTCGGAAG
>BOPM01000941.1:31368-42124 GCA_022179025.1 Porites australiensis | reverse complement strand
TGGATTTCCCCAGACAGATTTCGATACAAAGCTAGTTAATTTCTTTTTAAAATTAGTGTTACCTGTTATTCTAAAGGAATTACTGTCAAATTTTCTCATTTCTACTTTACGTTTATTTCAAAAATTGTCACATAAATAAGCTTGATAATTATTTCATTTATTTAGTTTTAGCTTATTTTTTAGAGTCTTTTTAGTTGGTGTTTATAGTTGCAGATATAGTTTTCCCTCAAAGTTTTTACCCTAATATTAAGAGCAAGTAGACAGATGCCATTCACAATAACAACAAAAAACGTTTTGCAATTTACCTGAAGACGGAGAACGGCTGATTCAGCGAAAGAAAAACTCAAAGGCAAGTTTTTGAAAAACATAGAACATGATTTGTTTACGCGCGGGCAGATGGCAGCATACATGAACTCCGACCGATGACTCAACTGAAGGCAAATGGAAAACAATGTTTTTCTCTTTTGATTATGTTATAAAAGAAATGGTAAACGTTGCAGCTGTGCAACCATGGAGTTATGGATGCACTTGGGAGGTTTGCTAAGCACTCAAGCAGCTAGAGTCGCACTCGGCTATCGCCTCGTGCGACTCTTACGCTTCTTTGGTTATTCTTTCATGTTACGCTTACGCCAAATAGACCTAGTGTTTCATATAACAGTAATAGAATGTCCACTCCCCTGTATACCCATGTATACCCTGTATACCCATGTATACCCTGTATACCCATGTATACCCTGTATATCTATTTGGCGTAAGCGTAACATGAAAGAATAACCGCTTCTTTCGTGCTTAGCAACCTCCCGCGTGCATCCATAACTCCATGGTTGCACGCTACACGTTTACCATTTCTTAATTACCAAAGAAGTCAGCGATCTTATCAGAGCTAGTGATCGAGTTTACACCGATATTAAGGACTCTAATGAAGTAGTGGTTAACATTGCCTGGGTGGAGTTGCATAGAAAGATCTGTTATTCTGGTCTTCGTGCCTCTTCCCTATTTAACATAACACTTTTCAAAGTCAAGGTCATCACAACAGTTTCATCAGAGTGCATCATGCCAAGATTCCTGTGCGCATGCCTAGTATAGAGAACAATACGCGTATCTGGCTCTTCGTGACAGAACCGTACCTTATGAACAGTCTGCTTCTAAATGTTTCGGTTTTGCCCTGTGACACGAGTAATATGACGATTTCAGCTTACGAGTTAGGTTATTACACTGAGCAGCTGCTTCCATGACTTCACTGTATAGACAGGAAGAAAGTTCTTAAGTTGTAAACTGTATGAGGTAGACAAAATGTTCAGTCGTTTTGACTTTTTAAATCAATATCTCGTGCTACACGTCATCTACGTGCCTGCTGCTGGTGCTTGTTACCATTTCAAACTCTCTAAACGAGTAAATAGGACAGCTCCAGAAGAGATCTACAACTTCTGCAAGATTGTCATTTCATCGCCACTAATTCTCTGGGTATTTCGTGGTGACTGTGATGCGTCACTCTAGCTGCTTGGAGAGTCTGGATTTGCCTGTCTTTCGCGGGAGTCCTTTAGGATAGGTAAGACTCCAAGGAAGATCTGGAGGACTCTTAAAGTTGTTTTTAGTGTGAAAACAACTTTGTCATTACTGTCATTATGATGAAACTGTCCGCGAAGTGCCATTCGAGCAAAAAATCGCAATTCATACCAAGAGGAAATACTAGATCCTTGTTGCGAACCTTACTACAGGCATCAGCTTGGCTGTGTTCACTGGATCAAGGTAATCTGAAGTGGAATTGGATCTAGCAAAGACTGATATTAACAAATTCATTCCCTGGCTGCTTCCACTTACTCTGGCGGGCGGTCAGTCATTACTTTCTTCTGTATGGACACGCTTAGCTGGTTGAAAATCTCTCTTTTTGGTGAACTTAGACAATTCAGCCGTTGCAATGATATTTGATGAGATGTGCGGGGATTCACATTCAGCTCAACAGGGCTGATTCCGGAACATGGAAGCACAATATATGGTTGTCCAGCAAGAAACTGTTTTCGAGGGGGACTCTATTCAACACACTTGCAATGTACACATACGATTTATTTCCTTACTATTTTCTGAAGCAATTTAATGTAAGCCTCACAATTTTTCAATATATAGTCATTAAACAAAGTGCAAACTGCCGTTATTGCGTGACTAATAACAGGCGATGTTGATTCACATGGGGCATAACGCGGTTATAATTTAAGCACTAGATTATAAACAGAAGTCATGATTTTAACTCCAATATGTTTAAATTTATGTTTCAAACACGATTTGTTTACGTTAAAAGAATATGAGAAACTTTTGTAGGCTTTCTCAAAATCCAGGATGGCAGCCAAAAGGAGATTATGAGGGACCAATTTATATTTCGATTTACCGTTTTATCCTTGCTACCATGCATTTTTGTGTTAAGCTTAAACATTTCCGGTCTCAGCCGATGGACTAATTTCCTTATGTCACAGCAAATCCCATTCCGGAAACACATTCCTCTTTTTACTCTCATTGAACTTCTCTTCATGCGGATTGCAGTTTCTCAGAAAATGATCAAGTGATAAAAAATACAATTACCGTATTTATTCGATTAACCGCCCTGGGCGCTTATTAAATTTTTGGACCTTGAGAGTGGGCGCTTATTCGAGGTGGGCGCTTATTCGAGGCTGGGCGCTTATTAAATTTTCAACATTTTCAGCAAGTGTATGTGTATTTTGCAACAAAACAATAAATGGTAATAACAAAACGCGAAGACGTAACAAAGCAAGGTTCCTGTAAAATACTTTGAAGAAAACTCCGTCTTCGGGAAAGTCTCTTATTAGTACTTATTCAGTTTTAGGGGTGGTCGCTAATTTGAGTTTGAGTGGGAGTGGGAGGAAGGTGTGGTGGGGTGGGCGCTTATTCGAGGCTGGGCGCTTATTAACTTTTTCTGCCTTTAGGATGGGCGCTTATTCGAGGTGGGCGCTAATTCGAGGTTGGGCGCTTATTCGAATAAATACGGTATATACATCTTGACCAAGATTTTTCTGGTGATCATCCCCGATGGATCATTAACTTGCACATGAACTGTGAAGATATAGTACAAAGAAATTACAAACAAAGATTATCGCAAAAAAAAATATGTTTTCTTTTTTGAAAATCTTCATTGTGTTCCCTTTTTTGTTTTAATTTTTTTTTCGCCGAATTTACGGTAATTAATAATCAAAAAATAAACACCCTTTTATCTTAGTTGCATTCGGCTAGCCAAGTTCTTTTTAATATGACCCTCAATAAATACCAGAATACTTTAAGGAATATATGAGAATTGCTCTTCGAAACCTACAAATACAAGTACAAATTAATGTCATTATGAGAATGCATGAACAAATTTAACAAATGTTAGATGAAAGTTTCGCGATCTGAAAGGACCGATAAGTACCCGGTGGCGTATCTAATACAGCTGCGAAATGCTCCCTTTTGACGCCACTCTTGTAAGTCAACCTTTCGGATCCTTATTTTCTCCGATCGAAAGCAAAACTTCACTTTTCACGGCGAAAGGTACGATTCAGTCCTTTATTCAGTTATGAATGTTAAATAGGTAGTCTGGGGTAGTTCAATCGAGCACGTGCATATGAAGTGTGTGCGCCCGTACACGCGTGGGATTTCGCACACACCAGCGAAACGGGAACATTATTCGCGTTAACTGTTTGTTTTGTGTGTGCTTTGGCATTTTAAAACTAGCCTACGAGCAGGCTCACATGTGCGATTTCACGGAAAAATTTTGGCGACAATTTTTGCAAGGAAATAATTTCTCTGTCTGTTGTTTTGTTTTTGCCAGCCTGAGTAGCAGGAGGCGACTTAAGCTTTTTTCCTCGTACTCGCACGCATAAGTGAGCCTGCTCACAGGCTATTTCAAGTCAATTTATATTTCACTCACACAGAGTGTTAGTACTAAATGCTTTTCAACAAGAAAAAATATATATATAAGAAAGGATATGAAATTATTTCAATTTTAGGTTGACAATTGTGCAGACTGAGTCAGTGGCACACCTAAATAGTTCGTAGAACTAACCCAGTAGTACAAGATCTAGAATACGAGCAGAAGGAATTTTAAAAGTATAATGACGAATAGTTGGTTCAGATAAAAAGTATTACTTCATTAATTAAATAGTAGTAGTGAAAGGTAATACAATCATAAAACGTCAGGAATTAATAACACTATTATTATGATCATCAGTAATAGAATTCTTGACATTTTGACGAAATCTAAAAAATCAAAAAATCGTTCCCGATCTCTTGTTGAGCGTAGACGTCGGTGTACTTAGCTTCTAGCGGTAAGCATAGTTAACTGGCCGAAGAATGGCGGAGAACATTAAATAGTTCTAGCTGCACAAATTGAAAAGCTGCCAGTCTCTCTCAAAACAAACTCGACCGCATTTTTGCCCTTTTTCATGCATGACCTTTTTTCCATGAAAGGGTTTGCGAAGTGTTCCAGTTATTGTAATTGATTTGAGATGTAAATAGCTGTCAGTGAAGTGTTTTTCTGGTGGTCAGATAACACGTCAACTCCCACTTCCTTTCCAAGAAAAGCACATTAACTAAGAATTGATTTCCAATCCTGATAAATAACTGATCTCCAACCCAAAACTGGGAAAACCGAGTTTTCTGTACTAACAGCACGCTTCGTTAAAAAAAACAAAAACATGGCGCAAGCTTCCACCATTGATCAAAACGAACAACAACATGAAGACAGCGACTCAACCCATGCCAAGTTTTTTAACGCAGTAAGGAACGGGACTGTAGAGGAAGTGAAAAATGTTTTGTCACAACTAAAAAGTACAAACACCACCGTTACAGAAACAAACGAAAATGGAAAGCAAGATGTGGGTGATAAAACATCTTACAGACAGAAGCTTCTTAAAGCTGTCGCAGAAAAAAACACTGGTGAGGTATGGAGCCTTATTGTAAAAGGTAAAGAAAAAGAGATAAAGACTCTAGAAACGCTTAACAGTATCTGCGAAACTATTGCGGAACACGAGCGTCTGAGGGAAGCTGGTCTTTTCAGCTGCATGCTGGGCAAACTTAAGAGCCAAATAAGATGCAACGGTCCATGTGGTTGTGGCCGAAGCGGACGTGAACGGGAAGGAGAAAATTGCCAAACAAAACTGGATCGCGAAGAGGAACAACAGTGGATAAACATACTTTCCGATCCACTGTATATCTGCTTGAATTGGTTATGGAGGAACAACCCAGACGGTGGATCACCGACCTCTTCTCATCAACAAGGAACAAAGAGGGAAGGCGTCATTGAAGGTGCACTGCATGATGCTAATCTCTTGGAGAAAATTGCTCTGTACGAGCATCATTACAGCCGAGACGAGTACACGAGGCGAGCAGAAGCATATGAAAAATTTGCAATTGACGTTGTTGAAGGAAGTACTTGGGAACAACTCCGTCAGATAATGGATGACAAGGGAACTGGATGTCTTTTAACGGAAAAGCCAGGTGATTTTAACCAGAGTCTGAGTCTACTCAAGACTGCTGCTGATAAGGAAAGAAAGCTGGTATGTATTGCTTTATTACTTATATGCCCTCCAAAATTCAACGTTCGTTTGCGTTTCTTAGTTTTCATTTGACTTATGTTGTCGCAGATTCCTAGGACAGTTTCACTAGACAACTTTATAGTTTAGAAATGTAATTTCTGGTTTTCAGATGACGACGTCATCAAAATTCGAAACTAAAGAATTATAGTTCCTCTTTCATGAAGCAATTAGAGCAGTTGAAAACTAATATTTATACAAATTTGTGCTTTGAAAGGACTCTTTGTTTTGTTAAAAGTAAAGTCACTTTGCATACATAACAAAAACGGCTAACTTTTTTGTTATGTCTATAGGCTGAGATTATTGCATATTTAGCCGTTGTCTAAACACCGACGCGGTACTGTTTACATGACGGCCGAAGGAGCTGTCATGTAGATTAAAAAAGTGACTTGTTTCAGTTCTTGTATTAGAAAACTATTACTTTAATGTTTGTGAGTTCCTCGAGAAATGAATAGACCTATTCGGCTATTAAACTGAATGTTGTACCCAATTCAAATCTCTCGGGATTAAAGTTCTTTGTGTCTTGTATTTGGATTATAATGTGGCATTCTCATTTAAATGATATGAAAATTCCTGAAACAAAACGTTTTATTCCCACGCTATTTGCACGAGGCGCAGACGAGTGCAACTCTAGCCTCTTGAGTGCTCTCCAAACTTCCCAAGTGCTCAATATCTCGACATACGCACTGCTGAAGCGTGAACTAATTGTTTTATAACATTATCAAAGCGATCAATGCAGCAGTTAACTTAAAATTTTATTATTCTAGGGCGCTCTCAAAGCAGTTCGCGTCAATGTTTACGTGACTATATTTTTTTTCCTCACAGTTAAGCTGATGTTTTTATCCTGAAATTGAGAGAAAGTGTACTCTAAAATGATTGTAAAATCCATTTTTAAGTGCCGCAAAACTATTAATTCATCGAAAAATTATTATTGAGAGAAAACAACTTTTCAAAGAATGATTTGCACATGCCATAGCCCGCACAGCTCGCGGAGATGACAACAACAACGCTCAACTCTTTTCCTTACTATCGGTTAACAAATTCGAACGTTTCCTCTTAAATTTCCTTATAAAACACATAGTGAGCGCTTCATCACTGCACTCAGGAGACTCAGGATTGCTAAGTTCACAACAACTCGAGGAATTACGAATAGTTTATTGACGTCATCAGCGTGCTCAATAGGAATATGAAGCACGCTCGCGCTATTGAATTTGATTAGGTGCAAACTCTGGCTATGTTATAAACTGAGTTAGCCGAATAGGTCTATTCACGCTTTCGTAACAAAACTCAGTAACAGATGTTTCTGTTGGTTTCCCGCTTCTGCATTGGTGTCCATGCGGTTGGGCACACGGCGCCTCCATACAAATCTCCATAAATTTGGGTAAGATATCAGGCAGGATATCTCGCATATGGAAAACTGCTCTGACCTTAATGTTTGCGAGGGTCTTTGCATGCAAGTTTATCTTGTTTCCTTCCTCATATTCTGGACTTAATCTCAATTGAACGATTCTTATTTTGATCTTGCCTAGTCCCTGGACCGTGTTTTCCCAGGCCTTCTCGGTCAATCTTCTTCGCTCGGACCACGTGACCCGAAAGGGACTAAGGCAAATTTTAATCTATTTTGAATGGCGCGTCACTGAAAACCAGCAGTACTCACCAAAATTCAATGCTCGTTTGCGCTTCTTAGTTTTCATGTTTATTGTCGCAGATTCCTCGGACAGACAAGTTTGGAGTTTAAAAATGCAATAGCCTGCGTATAGCTGTTGTTTTTTTGGTGTGATTTTCGTTTAAGGTTCGCATTTATACGGCCGCGTACGAGGTCCGAGATAAAGCGACGGGGGAGGATGGCGAGGGAGCTGAGGGAGAGAGAGAGAAAGTTTGGCTTACCCGTTATAATTTACTTGCGGTCCTAAGTCCTTATGAGTAGTTTTGGAAGGGATTTCAATCAGATCAAAGACAGACAAGTATTATGACTTACCAGGGTGATTAGAATAATTAAGCAAAACCTCGCCGAATTCCACTGTTTGAAAAGCACGCCTTCGTCCTGAATATCCGCGTAGATTAGAGCGGGTGTCCGGCCAATTAAACGAACTAACGTTGAATGGATAGCGAACGTCGCGTTGTAAAAAGAGCCTACAATTGCAAGAGAACTTTCCCCGCTATTACAAGGGCGTCAGCTACATGATGTATATCAGTGAACTAGGAGACCTAGGCGATAAAAAGATCAAGCCCTCACACTATTATTGCTAACTCTCTCATAGTAATTGTCTGATTGAGTTTGCAAACGTCGAGAAGACTACACTTGAGTGATCGACTGCACTGAGTAAAACAAGTGTATTAACCTCATTACGCTGCCATGACAACTCGATTTCAACAAATTCTTTGTCAAATTTTTATTTCTATCATTGTGCCACTTTGGAAGCCTTTCTTAAAGATGAATTTAAGGAATAATGAGGCAACAGCAACAATTAGACAAAACAGTTTCAGGGAATTAAGATAAGCCGTTCTAGCAATTATGAAACAAACAGTGTTAATTAAATCGTTGAACATTATTTGAATAGCCCTTTTTACCTTTCTACATTTTGTTTTCTTTATTCAGACCACGTGATTTTCTCCAGGAAACTTGCCTTTTGTCTTCTTCTTTTGTCATGAAATATGCATAATTATTAAAAACTGAATCATTGGATAATGCAATTCTAGCATTTTGATTGGCTTAGCCGTTATGGTATATGAGCTATTATACCATGCTCTCCATATATGGTCGGTGTACGCGTCAGTTCAAAATTGGAAGCTAGCTAAGATTTTTTTTCGCGAAGGATAGAACGGCGCCCGAAGCAAATTGTTTTAATTCATTTCTTAGAATACTAGAAATGCAATTTCATCGAAAGAAAAAAGACAAAAACAAACAAAAAAGCCACAAGAGCTTGTTTGAAAGTTTGTCGAAAAACACATGAAAACACATGGAACTAAAGTACCTTGACCAGCTACGAAAGAAGACAGGTGTTGCTTCTTCATGATTGTGAAGCCATTCGCCGATCGAGTCACTCGCCGATATAAGATAACTGCAGCTTGTTTATCCGACATCAAGAATATAAATCACAAGTAACCAGCTACAAATACAGGCTATGCAGCCATTCACTAGAGCGATCGAGGCGGCAGTATAGCTTCTTTTCTCGTTCAGCAGAACCAGCTTGTGGCTTCAAACAACTTCATAACAAGCGACCGAGGTAATAGTTTTTCTCCGTTGTTCTTACTTTTATAACTGCACCGAAAATCCAAATTCACAGTAATTTCGACGGCTGTCACTTGAAAATTCTTTTCCTTCACATTATCTATCAGGTTTTCTTAGCTGTTCTGCTGTGTAAAATCCTAGAATCCCAATGTTTTTAAAAAATTAATGTTCATCGCTACAATGTTTTGATTTTTCATTCATGCAGTCCAGGCGAGTCCGTTCGCGCGTTGACAGTTTTGATGGACGTGTGACATGTGAATAGCGGAAGTCCCTTGTCTTTTCCGGTTTGTTCTAGTCGGGGAGATTCAACGAGATTTTGTGGGCCTTTTTAATAAAACAATTGTTAAATATGCACTTGAATGCACGTCCCTAGGACGACATTTGAAAAAAACAGTTCCTTGGGTAGTCTGAAATGTCATACGTCTCCCCCCCCCAACCCATGGACGGATCTTTTCCCCCCCGCATCCCCCACGGGTTAGGGGTTGGAGACGTATGACATTTCAGATTATTCTCTGGGGTACCATCACGTTCTCTGAATTGAGATACAAAACATTCAAGCTAAATGTGTCTATTGCCTTTCTATTCTCAGTTTGTGGCGAGTCCCAAATGTCAGCGAATCCTTGATGAGATCATTTACTATCAATGGCCACATTGGCAGGATGTGGGGAGAGTAACCAAATTTGCATGGTCCATTGTTCAACTCCTCATGGTTGCTATCTCATGTTTTGTTTACATTCCACTTCGACTTTTGCGAAAGTCTCCTTGTTTTGACGAAGGTGACGGGTGCTGGTGGAACTTCAGGGAGATCTACGAGCATCCCTTCTCCAAGTTTATCAACCACAGTACTTGGTACATGGTTTTCCTGGTTTTTGTATTTCTGAACTCGATGCAACATTCCTTTGCAACAAGGTTGATGGGTCTTGAGTGGATCGGTATGTCACTTTATTTTTATTTTTTGATAGGTAATGCTTAAGATGTACGGAATATTTATTTTTTTATTTCGTTATGCCACCAAGGCTACCTATCGCAACCTCCATATCGGTAAACCATTGCCTGGTTATCAATGTCACGCCATCAAAAATAATAAACGAAACCATTCAAGAGATTACGACCAGAATCTTGGAAGCAAAAAAAATATATGTGTAAACAAGATTCAGTTCTTGTTTTACTTTGATTTGTATATGAAATACTCCAAGAAATGTTTTACCCCAATTTAAATGAACTTTGTATGGAGACACCATGTTGACTCCAAATGGAAAACAGCGGAAGAAAATCTTTCTCGCTATTTCGGGGCTCTAAGCCCTCATGAAAGTAAAAACTTAGAAGTCATAGTTCTTAATTCTGAGGTTTGATGACATCACGTGAAAACCAGTAATATGTAGGACCTCTACTCACCAATGCAGGGATTGTTCATTTTCACATAGACCATAATGCACCTGCTTTACCCCCCCCGGAAACCTTTGCGCAATTTCTCCTGAGTCTTACGGTCGTCCCAAGAGAAACCTAAGACAATGGTTATGTAAAATTTTGAGGAGTAAACAACTTGCATTATGGTCTATGTGAAAATGGTCACTCCTCTCGAATTTTGTGGCAAATCTGTACATTAGGAAAATCTTATTGTTAGCCTAACAGCTTTTCAAAGTTCATTTTCCTTTGTATTTTGTCAACAAAGAACGAGCTAAGAGATCAAATCCCAATACATAACCCTCTTCCCATGAAAGTTTTTTTACGTAAATCTATTCTTGGTTCTGTGTCATACTGCTTGGTTATTTTAATGACGCCACCTTATTGGTTGGTTAGAGTGGCGTCATGTAATTAAAACTTGGCGACGGGAATTCATTTCACTGCCGATCGCACACAGCAAGCGATATGACGTGCTAACTTTCGTCGACGAGTCAAAAGATTTCTGCGAGGAAAAATCTCGCCAGAGTAGCTGCGGACGAGCAAA
>BOPM01000940.1:112988-123352 GCA_022179025.1 Porites australiensis | reverse complement strand
ATACATCCTAGATCAGGTAAGTCCACGGTTTAATCTACATTTGTATTCTTTAACCCTTTTACTGCCAAATGTGGCTAAAGGCAAATTTCGACCAAATTTCCAAATTTCTTTTTCTAACATTTTGGCAAACAAATAGCATTTCAATAGGATTTCGTCTGCAGACTCAGAAGTTAGAGTCGCCTTACAAAACTCCATCAAGTACTCTGACAGTGAAGAGGTTGAAGCAGCTATATCACAGTATTTTTATGATTTCGCTATTTTCTTTTTTTCGGGAGCAAGGGATGGCGCAGTGGTGAGAGCGGCACTCTCCTGCCACCAATGTGGCCCGGGTTCAAAACGTGAAAAAACGATTTTCGACGTTTTATATAGCAAACAAGCCTTTCTGCAGGGGCACCCAACGGACATTTTTCTGAAAATGAGCCGTTAACTACAGAAAACGAAAATTTAGATGCTTTTAAGGCATTTTCAAGCGCTTTTCTGTGTTGCTGGAAGGAATTTATCTGTTCCTCACTCTCAGCAGGTTAGATGGCTATTCTCCCAGCCAGCAGAGTGGCCTTCTCCATGTTTACGAGCCAGCGGAAAAAAAAATCTGTATTCAAATAAGCGCCGCAGGGTTGCTTGGAAATTGCGGCGCTGATTCGAGTATATACGGTCAAAATAAATAACACACAACTACAATGGTAATGAAAAAGGAACGTCACTAAGCCTTCCCTAGATGTACCTTTTGTGAATCCTATTCAGTCCAACTTGAATATAATACATCAGGCTGTTTAATAGGTCCTTACCTTTTGCATAAACATGAACCTCATGAATCGTCCTAACCGCCAGTGAACCGTTGCCAGTTATCCAGTGGCGGAGCGTAGCCTAAAATTGAATTTCTAACAACGGTGCCCACGTGCAGACTTTTTGATCAGCGGTAAATAAATAATCAGCGCGCACAATTCGCGCACATAGAGGAGCCACCTGAGAGGAGCCGATTACTCCTGATACCCAGCTGGATATACACCCAAGAAAAATTTCTAACAAATTAGAGGGATAAAATATCTCCAGCAAGAATTTTTGATACACTTGATAAATTCTTGACCGCAGATTTAAGACTTTACTTCCCAGCAGAACAGCCGAAACCTCAGTTCCCAGCCAGCAAAATTTTCTCTGTAGAACAGATATTGTGAGGAACAGATCCGTTGGGTGCCCCTGTTTCTGGACAATGAAAACATCGGTTTAAAAAACCCACAAAATTGGCATTTTTTCCAAAGGGGTTAGTCCATGGTTTTGGTCAAAAAATTTAAAATTTTGTTAACGTTTTGTTTTATGTTAAATACACCGAGAAAAAGTATTTGGTGCCGTTCTCGTTAGAAAATAAGCCTTTCTAGACGCATTGACGCCATTTGGGTTGAGTTTGTTGTTGGCTCTCTCCTCTGCTCCGAGAGGTTTTACTCCTGGTTCTTCGGTTTTCGCCTCCCTTCAAAAACCAACATTTCCAAATTCCAATTCGACCAGGAAAGGTAGAACCACTATGTGGATGTGCTACCTCTCAATCGTTATATATTATTTACTTATTTACTTAGTTACTTACAGACTTGCGAATTGTCTCTTGTAAAGGAGATGTTACATGGGACGATTCGCAACGGCGATTCTTAGCGCAACACAGGGTTCAAATGTTGGAACAATATTGCAGCCATTGGAAACAATGTAAAAACAATGTTGTAACGCAGTGTTGCGCTAAAAATGGTCGCCGCGAATCGTCCCTTATGTAACATCACCTTAACATCACCTTAAACAAGAAATTAGCACCCGACAGAATACTTGACCTTGCCTTTTTTTACCTCCTTAGCAATGCCCCACGGAAGTTTTCATCGAAAGTTTCTTCATGCGGCTCGTTCTTAAAGGCAGTTGGTCACAGCTGAAAGAACAAATGGAAACTGCTGACCCGTCTTTACAGTCCTGGATGCCATACTTGACTGCCACTTGTAAATTTTTGCTTCGAAGAAGTTTTCATCATCAGCTGTATGAAGTACAGGTGTTCATGAGGGTAAGTAGACATTGGTGGTTTGTTCAATAAGCTGCAATAGGTAGGGGTGGTGGAAAATGAGAATCTGGATTTAGGGTCAATGTCATCGCTAACTGGGGGGGAGGGTGAGGGCGCCAGTGTCTCTATGTTGCGGACTAGTTAACAAAAAGAGAAGGTAATTTTCTATGGTCTACACTCTTATAGACCATAGAAATGACGCCAAACCGTTTTAGTGGAACCACAAGACGCAGCGATTGGTTTTACTGCGAACTTTTGAACTTTTTTGTACGTCATTTCTATGATTTGTAGGAGAGTAGACCATAGACAATTGTTTCCTATTTGTTTCTTACAGTAACCTTGACAAATTTTAACGTCCGTTCGCTTGAAATCGCCTGAAAATCATGCTCGGGAAATAGCGCCATCATCGCAACACTTCCATGCTCTATACTCCCATAGACCGTAGCTCTCGACCTATCAGCGCACGAGTAAAAGCGCCATCATCGCCAATACTTTGTCTTTATACATCCATATCCATAAGAACTGATTCGGCCACAGGGTATTTATTACACATTCAGATTTATTAAATTATAGGGAAACTATTATTTTCAGGACTTTTTCCGCGCCGCACAGACTTGTATCCGTTTTTACGAAGGCGCGGCCGGAGGTTCAGTGACATCATACGAGGACCTTTTCGCCCGACTCCACCACTTGGAGGAAGCGAAACGCCATATCGAGACCGTTATCGCGGAGAAGAAATCTCCCAAGGGAACGGTGAATACTGTGTTCGCTTATCTACGACAACGCGGCACGGCTAGCGCAAAGAATGCCACGGAGGAACCCTCGCACGTGGCCATGTCACTTTCAGAGCTGAACAGTCACGTCAATACTATCAACCTACAGATCGAGGTTACAAACTTTATGCACAAGTGTGCAGTAGAACGTGGGGGTACTGGCTTGCTGAGAGCGAGCGACGGAAGTCGCCTACCCACCTTGTTTGGAAATGGACATGTCAGAGGAGAGTTGGTGGAGCAGGTAAATACGGAATTTATCAGACTGGCCGAAAGTTTCATGATTTTTGGTACTTGATACAAAACTACGAATTACCAAACTAGCAAATATGAATGCTAGTAGTCTGTGAATTAACTCTTTTCCGTTTCGTTTGTTTGTTTAGGTTCTGCTTGCAGGGGTGTCTATTCATGATGGATTTATTTTAGCAAGCCGAATAATACAGGTTTTACACCAATTCAATTATTGTTATTATTATTATTAATATTATTATTATTATTATCATTATTATTATCATCACCATCGTCATCATCATCATCATCATCACTATTATTATTGTATAAGAAAGTGGCCAACCAGCCGTAGGTAGGTTCACCACTCTTTTTACCACACTTTGTCGTCTTCTGATATAAAAATGAACAGTCACGGCAAAAGGTAATCTGTTTGTTTTATACAATAACGCAAAGCGAAAAACTTTCCTTATGGCACTCAACTGTTTAAGGGTTTGTTCTAATTCAGGTATATTCCCTCCTTCAGCACTCTTATCCTCTATGTTTCTTGTTTTGCTAACTTGTCTTCAAGGCGTGCTCAATATTTTTCAATGTTTTTTCGGAGTTCGCTAGTCAGAATGAACTCGATAAAACTTAGCCAGTGTTGGAGACAGTCTTACAGCGAAATTCGTTGTTTTGCGCTGCACGTATTGCAAACTTCTAAGGGATTTTGGGTTTTTCTGTTCCGTCAATCATTTGAGTGAAGGCGGGGTTAATGCAAATCACAATGTAGCGTGCTCGCTCAGCCGGCTGAGAATAACTCCAGATTGTTCAGCAATAGCGAAGGTAATCCCGATGGTGAGTGGATTTTTTGTCGAAGGAAGGAGGTAGACGTTGCTTTATTCTGGCAAGTGACACGAATAAGAAAGATCAGAAAAATATTCGAAGCAAACTTGACTAGTCGATTCTAGTCCGAAATAGGACAATATCAAAGCAACGAACCTTGAAACACGAAACAAAGAAAACGGATTGAAATCCACCAATCACGAGTCACAAACCAAAACTAAGTAGACGTGTGTTTCCTAAGAGGTCGCTAGGATGATTGACGGAAAAGAAAAACCCAAACTTCCTTCGAATTCTGCAAAGCCCGCAGCAGGATACAACGAATTTCGCTGTAATCCATAATGTTCTCTGTCTTGTCCTCTATCACCTAACTCACCCTAGTCACCCTAGTCACCCTAGTCACCTAACTCACCCAAGTCATCCTTGTCACCTAAGTCACCCAAGTCACCCTAGTCACCCCAGTAACCCAAGTCATCCTAATCTCCCCAGTCACCCTAGTCACCCAAGTCAGCTTAGTCACCTTAGTCACCTTAGTCATCCTAGTCACCCCAGTCACCCAAATCACCCTAGTCACTCAAGTCACCCTAGTCACCCAAGTCACCCTAGTCACCCTAGTCACTGTCACCCTAGTCACCCTAGTCACAGTAGTCACCGTAGTTAGTACTACTTCTCTTGATGGGGGCTAGCACGCGAAAATTTATCTTTTGAATCTCTCCTTAGAGTGACTAATTTCAATTTTCTCCTAATAGTATCAATACATAATCAAGAAAACGGGTTATGAAAATTAATAAAATGATCAACTACGGAAAAATGCTTTGGTTTTTTATCAACTTATCTCAATCATTTCTTTAAGGAATTGTATTGAGATAAGTTTGAAGAATTTGTATGTGGATGCATCTACCAACATGGCGGCACGTTTTAGAGCTCCAGCATTCCTGTCAATGCTGTGAGCTGTAGCTGACAGTATCTAGGTAATGGGAAACCGTTATAAATTAACGTTGTAGATGTATATGTAGATATTGGAGCTCAAGAGGTTAACGATTACCTTCGTTGATCTTCGAGGTTGGTAATATCTTTCAATCGTTTTCTTTATATTACCTCTGTAGGCGTCTTCGTGACCGCTTCATCGAAGCAGAGCGTCTAACCCTTGCTATGGAGGTGTCCACCAAGTGTGGGCTTGACCCCTCAGGGGTGTGGGGTGCGGCCGCCTTTTCTCTCCTACAAGCGGGGGATTTTCCTGGAGCTCGAGAGAAGTTTAGTCGCTGTATGAAGGTAAAAGAACGCCCAATCTAACTTGACGCCTTTTCTTTGAAAAGAACTGATGTGATATTGCGTTTCCTTCTAACTTGCATTCAAACCTTTCATTGCTAGAGTGAAGAGTGAGTGATTGTGTCTCTAAGGTGGTTCTAACTTTTGAGTCTGTGGATGAAATCCTATTGTGTTACCATTCAAATGAAACCTCTTCAGAAGTACTTTCACATGGTGCTATTTATTTAGAGTATGGTTCTAACCAGTCGTGATAAAAGAAGTGAACAGAATTGTGCTTTTTGCAGCCTGAGGAAGGAGGAAAACAGCATCAACAACACAACTCACAATACCTGGAGAAGATCATCAATATTCTTCAGTCATCACCTATTCTGGCTTACAAACAGGTGCGTATCAGGGGTGGAACTAGGGGGAGGGTGCAGGGGGTGCGCACCCCCCCCCCCCCTCCCGAGATGACCTGCGGTTTTCTAATACAACTGGTATTCTGCAAAAAAAAAAGACTATGTGGTTTATTGGTGTTGAAGTAGAGCAAGAGACGAGTGCACCCCCTCCTAAAAAAAAATCCTGGATCCGCCCCTGCCGTATCACAGCTGTTCGGAGTTTTCCGGCATTGTTTTCCCCCTAAAAGAAAGTGAAAAACAAAGTGACTAACACAATATTTTTCATTGTGACTGTAGATGCATGTGTTATTCTAAATTGAAAACTAGGGCGTGGCAGCTTGTCTAGTGTTAAAGATTTTTTCATTTTTTCTCACTCTTCACTGTGTTTCCTTGTTAACGTGCTAATATTTGATCTGCAGTCCACTGATGATCTTATGTCTCCTTTCAACGGTCTTTTGGAAAACAGTAGGGTGAGTTATCATTTTCTCCGTTTTATCTATTTTTTTTTGTTCAATTCTGTTTAAAACGCTTGACAGTATACACTATAATCACAAGAGTTTTTGTCACCATCACAAGAGGCATTCCTATCTAGGTGAAGAACACTCGAAGAGATTGCTTCGTCGTAAGTTTGTTTTCCTCGTTCAGTTTTGTCATTAGAGCGCTTTAGATTCTAAGACGAGAACGACTACGAGTACGAGATTTTCTCGATAGTAAGTAGTGCTCGCGCGTGAGGCAGCGTCAATTTGGCGGGAAAACGTGGTAGCCGCCATCATTCTACTACGAGTTTTAGAGAGAGTGTCGTAGTGGCTGGAACAAGTTATCAAATGTGTAATAGACGCTTTAGCATTTTGCAATCGGGAGAGGTCTTAACCTCCGTTAATAGACCTTGTCACGGTTTTCGACGCCATCTTGACGAGTAGACAAACGCGTGAGAAATTACAGTGTTCGTATGAGAAGCTAATGTCGAATAATTTCCATAAAACGGCTGTTCTGAACAAAATATCAATTGTAAACTAAAGCTATAAAGCAAAGGATTGTCCTAAAAAAATTTGGGGGCGTACCTGTGCTTAAATTTCTCCAGAGGCTTTCTTTAGATTTTCCATATAGTTGTCTGTAGTTTTCCCGGGACTTTCTTACAGACAAATGTATAGAAAGTTTTCAAAAGTGGTTCTAAGTCTTCTAGCGCATGTAACGCCCTCAAATTTTTTCAGGAGAATCCTTAGGAGTGAAGCTTTAGTTTACAAATCATATTTTTTCAGAACAGCCGTTCTAAGGAAATTATTCGACATTAGATTCTCATACAATCACTGTAATTTCGCACGTGTTTGCCTACTCGTCAAGACGGCGTCGAAAACCGTGACAAGGTCTATAACGATAACAGTGCTAACTTTTCTGGTGAAAAAAAGTACAATGATAAATTCCGGGGCGTCTATTTTTTGACAATACATGAAAATCTCATACTCGTAGTCGTTCTCCCCCTCGAATCTAAAGGTCTCTGTTGGTTCTGTGCTTGTGTTGTAGAGTTTCCAAGGTGGTAACTCATCCCTTGACCCTAAGCGTTTTGATGAATGCCTCTATTATCTTCAAACGTACGGCAGTCCCTCTTCGCGTGTGGCCTTTTATGTAAGACACGGTTGCTTTAAACATGCCTGCAGATACATCCTAGATCAGGTAAGTCCACGGTTTAATCTACATTTGTATTCTTTACCCTTTTACTGCCAAATGTGGCTAAAGGCAAATTTCGACCAAATTTCCAAATTTCTTTCTCTAACATTTTGACAAACAAATAGCATTTCAATAGGATTTCGTCTGCAGACTCAGAAGTTAGAGTCGCCTTACAAAACTCCATCAAGTACTCTGGCAGTGAAGAGGTTGAAGCAGCTATATCACAGTATTTTTATGATTTCGCTATTTTCTTTTTTTCGGGAGCAAGGGAAGGCGCAGTGGTGAGAGCGGCACTCTCCTGCCACCAATGTGGCCCGGGTTCAAAACGTGAAAAAACGATTTTCGACGTTTTATATAGCAAACAAGCCTTTCTGGACAATGAAAACATCGGTTTAAAAACCCACAAAATTGGCATTTTTTCCAAAGGGGTTAGTCCATGATTTTGGTCAAAAAATTTAAAATTTTGTTAACGTTTTGTTTTATGTTAAATACACCGAGAAAAAGTATTTAGTACCGTTCTCGTTAGAAAATAAGCCTTTGTAGACGCATTGACGCCATTTGGGTTGAGTTTGTTGTTGGTTCTCTCCTCTGCTCCGAGAGGTTTTACTGCTGGTTCTTCGGTTTTCGCCTCCCTTCAAAAACCAACATTTCCAAATTCCCATTCGACCAGGAAAGGTAGAGCCACTATGTGGATGTGCTACCTCTCAATCGTTATTTATTATATTGTTCAGATGTTGGAACAATATTGCAGCCATTGGAAACAATGTTACAACGCTGTGTTGCGCTAAAAATGGTCGCCGCGAATCGTCCCTTATGTAACATCACCTTAACATCACCTTAAACAAGAAATTAGCACACGACAGAATACTTGACCTTGCTTTTTTTTTTACCTCCTTAGCAATGCCCCACGGAAGTTTTCATCGAAAGTTTCTTCATGCGGCTCGTTCTTAAAGGCAGTTGGTCACAGCTGAAAGAACAAATGGAAACCGCTGACCCGTCTTTACAGTCCTGGATGCCATACTTGACTGCCACTTGTAAATTTTTGCTTCGAAGAAGTTTTCATCATCAGCTGTATGAAGTACAGGTGTTCATGAGGGTAAGTAGACATTGATGGTTTGTTCAATAAGCTTCAATAGGTAGGGGTGGTGGAAAATGAGAATCTGGATTTAGGGTCAATGTCATCGCTAACTTAGGGGAGGGTGAGGGCGCCAGTGTCTCTATGTTGCGGACTAGTTAACAAAAAGAGAAAGTAATTTTCTATGGTCTACACTCTTATAGACCATAGAAATGACGCCAAACCGTTTTAGTGGAACCACAAGACGCAGCGATTGGTTTTACTGCGAACTTTTGAACTTTTTTGTACGTCATTTCTATGATTTGTAGGAGAGTAGACCATAGACAATTGTTTCCTATTTGTTTCTTACAGTAACCTTGACAGATTTTAACGTCGGTTCGCTTGAAATCGCCTGAAAATCATGCTCGGGAAATAGCGCCATCATCGCAACATTTCCATGCTCTATACTCCCATAGACCGTAGTTCTCGACCTACCAGCGCCCCAGTAAAAGCTCCAACGTCGCTAATACTTTGTCTTTATACATCTATATTCATAATAGCTGATTCGGCCACGGGGTATTTATTACACATTCAGATTTATTAAATTATAGGGAAACTATTATTTTCAGGACTTTTTCCGCGCCGCACAGACTTGTATCCGTTTTTACGAAGGCGCGGCCGGAGGTCCAGTGACATCATACGAGGACCTTTTCGCCCGACTCCACCACTTGGAGGAAGCGAAACGCCATATCGAGACCGTGATCGCGGAGAAGAAATCTCCCAAGGGAACGGTGAATACTGTGTTCGCTTATCTACGACAACGCGGCACGGCTAGCGCAAAGAATGCCACGGAGGAACCCTCGCACGTGGCCATGTCACTTTCAGAGCTGAACAGTCACGTCAATACTATCAACTTACAGATCGAAGTCACAAACTTTATGCACAAGTGTGCAGTAGAACGTGGGGGTACTGGCTTGCTGAGAGCGAGCGACGGAAGTCGCCTACCCACCTTGTTTGGAAATGGACATGTCAGAGGAGAGTTGGTGGTGCAGGTAAATACGGAATTGATCAGACTGGCCGAAAGTTTCGTGATTTTTGGTACTTGAAATAAAACTTAGAATTACCAAACTAGCAAATATGAACGCTAGTAGGCTGTGAATTAACTCTTTTCCGTTTCGTTTGTTTTTTTTTTCCAGGTTCTGCTTGCAGGGGTGTCTATTCATGATGGATTTATTTTAGCAAGCCGAATAATACAGGTTTGACACCAAGTCAATTATTGTTATTCTTCTGATATAAAAATGAACTGTCACGGCAAGAGGTAATCTATTTGTTTTACACAATAACGCAAAGCGAAAAACTTTCCTTATGGCACTCAACTGTTTAAGGGTTTGTTCTAATTCAGGTATATTCCCTCCTTTAGCACTCTTATCCTCTATGTTTCTTGTTTTGCTAACTTTTCTTCAAGATGTCCTCAATATTTTTCAATGTTTTTTCGGAGTTCGCTAGTCAGAATGAACTCGATAAAACTTAGCCAGTGTTGGAGACAGTCTTACGGCGAAATTCGTTGTTTTGCGCTGCGTGTATTGCAAACTTCTAAGGGATTTTGGGTTTTTCTGTTCCGTCAATCATTTGAGTGAAGGCGGGGTTAATGCAAATCACAATATAGCGTGCTCGCTCAGCCTGGCTGAGAATAACTCCAGATTGTTCCGAAATAGCGAAGGTAATCCCGATGGTGAGTGGATTTTTTGTCGAAGGAAGGAGGTAGACGTTGCTTTATTCTGGCAAGTGACACGAATAAGAAAGATCAGAAAAATCTTCGAAGCAAACTTGACTAGTCGATTCTAGTCCAAAACAGGACAATTGCAAAGCAACGAACCTTGAAACACGAAACAAAGAAAACGGATTGAAATCCACCAATCACGAGTCACAAACCAAAACTAAGTAGACGTGTGTTTCCTAAGAGGTCGCTAGGATGATTGACGGAAAAGAAAAACCCAAACTTCCTTCGAATTCTGCAAAGCCCGCAGCAGGATACAACGAATTTCGCTGTAATCCATAATGTTCTCTGTCTTGTCCTCTATCACCTAACTCACCCTAGTCACCCTAGTCACCCTAGTCACCTAACTCACCCAAGTCATCCTTGTCACCTA
>BOPM01000940.1:77785-89427 GCA_022179025.1 Porites australiensis | reverse complement strand
AGGAAACACGCTCAAATTCGAGACAGCTTTGTTGTGAAGTTTTCATCGCATCGATTAAAAATTTTAGTTGAGCTTAAACGGGCACATTACGCTGGAATAAGCAAATTTCATTTGAGTACAGAAACATTTGGGTTTTCAAATAAATTTGTCAAAAAATAACTTCTGTGTGTATTATTTTGTTCCTCAGTGTTCATTCATAACAGTCGTTCAGAGAACGGTCGAAAAACAACAGCTTCAGCGCTGGCTGTGTGTCGGCAAATTTCAGTTGCAACTTTGACTTTCATAGCTGGATTTCCCCAGGCAGATTTCGATACAAAGCTAGTTAATTTCTTTTTAAAATTAGTGTTACCTGTTATTCTAAAGGAATTACAGTCAAATTGTCTCATTTCTACCTTACGTTTATTTCAAAAATTGTCACATAAATGGCATTATTTAGTTTTAGCTTATTTTTTAGAGTCTTTTTTATAGTTGATGTTTATAGTTGCAGCTATAGTTTTCCCTCAAAGTTTTTACCCTAATATTAAGAGCAAGTAGACAGATGCCATTCAGAATAACAACGGAAAACGTTTTGCAATTTACCTGAAGACGGAGAACGGTTGATTCAGCGAAAGAAAAACTCAAAGGTAAGTTTTTGAAAAACATAGAACATGATTTGTTTACGCGCGGGCAGATGGCAGCATACATGAACTCGTACCGATGACTCAACCGAAGGCAAATGGAAAATAATGTTTTTCTCTTTTGATTATATTATAAAAGAAATGGTAAACGTTGCAGCTGTACAACCATGGAGTTATGGATGCACTTGGGAGGTTTGCTAAGCACTCAAGAAGCTAGAGTCGCACTCGGCTATCGCCTCGCCACTCTTACGCTTCTTTCGTGCTTAGCAACCTCCCGCGTGCATCCATAACTCCATGGTTGCACGCTGCACGTTTACCATTTCTTAATTGTTTGCCGCAATTTTCAATGCGATATTGTTCAAAAAGCTTACGTAAAAATTCCTCTAGATTAGGTTTCATTACAATGTTCTTGCAAGTATACAAGTATTTCTTTTGCAGTAAAACCAATAGAAGAAGTTTGCGTCCACGGATGATGGTGACTAAACAATCCCTTAAAAGATTTAAATCGTCCCTGTATTTGCCGAGGAACAAACGAATGAAGACGGGGTAGACGGGCATACTGGTTAGTTTATTTTTCAGTAAAGTATCAATAATTTTAATGAATGAATAATAAAACAATTGTTGAATTCGATCGATAAAAATTTTGACCAATTCCGGGCTGCCATTTACCAATCCCAAGAATCTGTCAACGATGAACATCAATGACACAGTTTTTAGTTTAATTCACATCATTTAGGGTACAATCCATATTATTTCGATTACTTGTTCTATCGTTAAATGTTTTTATGTTAGTATTTGTTTATTTTCCCTAAGGGCACACTTAATTTGGAGCCTCGCTCTGTTGCGTGTCCCGCACCTTCGTCTCTTGTTTTTGTGACTTGTTCAAATGTATTTCTTTTTCTAGTCTCATTTTAGCATTGCAATCTTGGTGAAAGCGATTAAATAAATAAATAAATAAATAAATAGCCGCAGCAATATTAAAAGCAAGAAAGAGATGAAGTAAACAAGACGCTGCAAGTAGCGTATAATCGGGTAGGGTACTGAGAGTTACCTAATAAGTAATTCAGTTCTTTCCTTTGTGAGTGCAAACAAAACACCGGCGGTTGAGATAAATCATGCAGTCTAGCAGTTGACCTCAATCCTATATATCTGCGGATTATAGATTATAACCCTTTCCGAGTTATTTGTTTGTTCGCGTTCGAGAAGAGAAGGAGAAAATACCTCATGCATTCTTTTAACGAGAAGCCATCCACTATTAGTGTCAGCCAAGACGAAACAAGTTCTGCAACAGAATATTAATTATTTTTTAGCAAAACAACGGCTCTGTTCTGAGAAGTTTTTTTGAAATAGAAAAATAGCTAGCGTACATCTACCATCTGGAGCTTCATTTCCATTATTAACGGCCCTGGATATAAACCCGAAAAACAAAAAGTAACGTGGGAGGAGTTTTTTCATCTCCAGCATCTGTAGTTTCGTTCTATTTGAGCCGCTCATACACCTTTGCAAAAATGAGAAACCTGTGGAAAAAATCGCTAACACGTCTTCACACAAGGAAAATAATAATTAGGCATCGGACGTTCATCTGATGCACTCTTATGCTCTGCCTTGAGAGAGTAGGCCTGCAGGACATTTATCAGAGATCGTTGATTTTTTGTGCGTGGATTTGCCGTTATTGCGCAGTTTGTGAAGGGATTGCTGGTAGATAAACTGACTCTCTGTACCCCATTTACAACCAGTGGCGAATTGTATTCGTCGATAAAGGTCATCATAGTGGACGACACGGGCTAGCGGGTAAATCTTGGCCAGCTCTGAGACTTTGGTGCTATATGATATGTAATTCATAATGTCTGACGTAGTTGACAAGGCACCTTCTTTGACAAATTTGCTGCTGACCATTGTGGAAAGGTGATGTTGTTGAACGAGGGCTTTTTCTCATGGCTAGTCTTTAATATGATTTGAGTGCCACCAGAAGCGCCAAGCACGGTCTCCCGGTCCTCTTCCAGAACCACTGGGAGGGAACTGACAAAATCTGGAATTAGCAGGGGACGCTTATCTCTGGGGGTGGTGCTGGGTTCCAGTGGTTTTTGCGCTAGATCCGCCAATTCGTCAGAAAGACCAAGAAGAATTGGGTCCCCTAGTGACTCTTCTAAGGCTTTAAGCTCCTCCTGAACCGCTGTGTCAGATTGCAACGCAGTTAGAGTGGGTACAGTCGCTCTTTGGGTTGTACACTGGCCTTGATTTTGTGTGTTGACGTTTGCCGGGTTTGGGGCGGCCATCTTGGATTGACTTTCGTGTGCCAGCGCGGACTTAACCCGAGCAAGCTCAATTTTGGCTCGTGTCAGTTCAAGTTCCAACTTCGAGTTATCATTCTGAAGTTTGCTGATACTAGCGGCAGACTGCTTTTCGTCTTCGGGTGTAAAGGTGGGGGTTTGAAGTTTGTTGGCACTTGCAGACTTTCTATCTGCTTCGGGTGTTAAGCTTTCAAGCAGAGACTCTATTTGGTTCAATTCATCTCTAATCGCACGTGTCTGAAGGCTCTCTGTCGGATCTAATTCTAAAAGGAAATCCTGCAAATGCTGGGGAGGTTTCTTCTCTCTCGTACTCCTTCTAAGCTTCATAATTCAGAGAGCAGAAAGCCAGCAAAATCAAGCACATGTTAAGAGTTCTAGCAGCGTTCTGACAGTTCTAAAGCGCAGACTCCGGTAAACTAGTAGCCAGGCTTCCCTCCTCCCCAGAGTTAAATGTAAATAAAATGAATATTATTACTACGATAAAACCGGTGAAAGAGTTTTTGATTACAAGTGCAAATTAAGCTTAAGTCTTGCGTTACTTTATTTAGTTGATTTGTTCATAAATAAGCTTAAAACTAAATTTAATAATCTTTTTTACAGAATTAGTTTAAATACAAACAGAATTCACAACTCCTTTTGAAGAAACTTCCCCGCAAGAGCTAAACAAACGCCTTCAAAAGTTTTATTTGTCGCTAAGAAAAAGCGACGACCGCTGCCGTTCGGTCATCGCGCGCCAAAATTGTAATCGTTGGCAACAGTAAATGAGTTAAAAATCATCATTTTGTGCTCAATTATGTCACTGTTTTAGTATATACTAAAACAATTATTCACCTCCACTTCGGTGAATAATTGTTATATATTTCAAGTCTATGACAAATGATCGTGAGATTTCTTTAGGATGAACTTAACTCGTTGAAGATCGATCCAGTTAAGCAATTAAATCGAACGTTTTCTCGCTAAAATGAGATACAACATGTGACTGTAACTAGCGTTTTTTTCTGACAGCCCCCTTAAAGGACAATCGGTTAGTTAACGGACATTACGGCATGTCCCCTTGGTGGGTTCCGCTGTGTCTTCCCCTTTGTTTGATTCGGTCAAGGTTAATTCCTATTGATATTCATTCAAAACATTTCTTGCTGCAGAAAAAGGCACTGAAAAAACGATAATGAAGATGGAAACTTAAGAGGCCCTGCCAGGGAGGCGTCGCATGTCGCTCGTCTGAAATTTTAAAACGTCTCGTGTCGGTGTTTATAAATGCTTCATGTCGCTGTCGAAAATTGAACGAAGATTCTTTGTCTTTTTCGGAATTTTAGAAAGGGGGATAGTGATGCGTTGTGAAGAAACCATTACAGTTCTGCAATTTCTCAGTTAACATGTCGCGTCTATACATCGCCATTCACAATTGAGTGATCCACGTTCAACATCTTTAAGACTAAAGGTGGATTTCCACCACCACGTAATTTTTCCGTGCGTGCGCACGTAAATTTTACGCTCGTAAAAAGAAATAGAGGCTATGTATGAAAGGCTACGCATAACCGTAAAAGTTGAACCACATTGCTTCTATTTTATTTACGTGCATAAAATTTACAAGCGTTCGCACGGAAAAATTACGCGTCAGTGGAAATCAACCCTAACTGACCTGATCAATCGTGAAGGCACGGTGGTCTACTCTCTGAGAGCGGTTGGAAGGTCGGTGGTTAGGTTACTTGCTTCCTGGTCTCTCCACCGTCGTCACCGCCGTGTTTCGCTATAACAGACTGCGTGTTTAACTTAATCTCGTGTCTATTTGTGTTTCTAGAGCAGGAGGAAAAATACCTGATGCTTTCTTTTAACGAGAAGTCAGCCGCAATTTGATTTAAATACACTAAGACAGAAATCGGATTTTTGCGTACTGTTATGGGTCTTTCTCCTTTCGTAACCCTTTAAGTCCCAATGGTGACCAACATCAATTTTCTCCCGACAATATCCATACCTTGTCAAGATATAAGGTTATGAGAAGTTATGAAATGATCGCTTAAGAGAAAATGCTTTGATCTGCTATCAAATTCTCCCAGTTAATTCTTAAAGGAAATGTATGGAGATCAGTTTGGAGAATTTGTATGTGGATATTGGGGCTTTAAAAAGGGTTAAATATCATGATTCCAAATTTCAATTCAGCGAGAGTCCAAAAGGGCCACATTTGGCCAGTTCTAAGCTTGTCACTCTCTTTATTCTACTTCAATTAATGTTAAGACCTACAGTGTAGAAAATGAGTCAAACACATACGTGGGAGGGCTTCACTTGGTTAGCTTTCTTTAAAAACCTCTTCTTTATGACTGCCTGTTTTGAAAATGGCATATGCCAGCGGGTTAACGGCCGAATTTAAAACCAAGACAGGAATTTTATAGTTTTCATCATTATATCGTGATGAGGATAGTGTTAGGAAACTACAACGCAGGTACATTCCATCGCAAACAAGAAACACTCTTATCACAAGACCCATCATAATTACTGCAAACCGCTCGTGAAGAGTTTCAAAGGACGCCAGATGGTCCGGTGGTTAAAACGTAACTGTTTTACTATTAGGTGCGTGCTGACCTATCATGCTTGCCTACATGAAAAATCATTGATACAAAACTGGCTGTAATCAGAGCATATGGGAGGATCTCAAGTGAAATTACATACAGCCAGTTAAAAGGAGCAGTGACAAGACTCGTTTTTAAACTAAAACGAAATGAAAACTGAAAAACAACAAAACCAAATGTTATAGTCCAAAAGAAGAAAATAGCAAACGGATAATTCGACGACGAGTCATAAATTAAAGAAATGCACTTTAGAGGATAGACGATGGCAATCAAACGATCTAGTTCTAAACTGTATAAGTTTCCAACGGAAGTGTTACTAAACAACTCACCCAAGATAGCAAATGTTGAGGCCAGTAGCAGGCGTTTTTGCCGTAATGTCGCAGAAAAATAGAGGAGTTACGCTCAACTACAACACAGAAATCTGCCACGGCGAGGGAAACAATAATCGTCGGCCTTGGTTTTGGTGGCGAGATTTCGTCTGCTGTAAATGAGCCGAGGAAGATCGTCAATTTATTTCCAGTGATGTTCAGTAAAGAAAGAAACCGACCCAGAATCCAAATAAAACCAGGTCTCCATCCTTAGCAACAGTTAAAGGAAGTTCTTATCAACTATAGATTATAAACTATACTAGTAATAACTAAAAGGTTACTGAGTGCGGGCGGCAACCTTCGAAGGTTAAAACGCGTTTGCTCCATCACTGTGCCTAAGTGTGCTTTGCTTACGTTTCACGTGAGAGATAGTCAGAACACGCGTGATCAGATTACGAGTGACGGAAGGTCCAAACGCGCGTGATCAAATTGCCTTCTGTATATTCCATTCATTCTTTGTGGAAGTCCAAACGAATGCTGGCTACATACATGCGACGCATGCGAGATAACCAGTAACTAGTAATAATCAAAGGTTAGGGAGTGCTGGCGACACGATCGAAGGTCAAAACGTTTTCGCTCCATCGCCGTGCTTTGCGTAAGTTTCACGTAGCATATAGTCAAAACACGCGTGATCAGATTACGAGAGGTAGAAGGTAGAGACGCGCGTGATCAAATTGCGTTCTGTGCATTCCATTCATTCTTAGTGGAAGTCCAAACTAATGCTGGCTACATACATGCAACGCATGCGTAATAACAACCTGGATATTAGGATTGCGGGCTCCTCTTGTCGCCTGCAATAACGCTTTTGCGTAAAAAGCAGGGTCACATTTATCAAATTGACGTATTCCTAAGTTAGCAAGAGCTAGAGAAAATGTGGACCCTTAAGTGGCAATAGCGCTAAAACATCTGTCAGTCAAACAGGACAAAGTCAGTCACGTGAGTTATCCCTTTACTGCAATTAGTTGTGAAAACTAAATACATTGACACATTAATAAAGCTTTTACTTACTTTACTTACTTACTTACTTACTCTGTGAGAGCGGTTGGAAGGTAGGTGGTTAGGTTACCTGCTTCCTGGTCTCTCCACCGTCGTCAACGCCGTGTTGCTATAAAAGACTGCGTGTTTAACTTAATCTTGTTTGCAGATAAATTATATTCCATTTCCGAGTTGTTTGTTTATTTGTGTGTCGAGAGCAGAAGGAGAAATACCTCATGCTTTCTTTTAACGAAAAGTCAGCCGCAATTTGATTTAAATACTCTAAGACAGAAATCGGATTTTTGCTTACTGGCCTATGGGTCTTGCTCCTTTCTTAACCCTTTAAGTCCCAATGCTGACCAACATCAATTTTCTCCCGACAATATCCATACCTTGTCAAGAGATAAGGTTATGAGAATTTATGAAATGATCACTTAAGAGAAAATGCTTTGATCTGCTATCAAATTCTCCCAACTAATTCTTAAAGGAAATGTATGGAGATCAGTTTGGAGAATTTGTATGTGGATATTGGGGCTTTAAAAAGGGTTAAATATCATGATTCCAAATTTCAATTCAGCGGGAGTCCAAAAGGGCCACATATTGGCCAGTTCTAAGCTTCTCACTCTCTTTATTCTACTTCAATTAATGTTAAGACCTACAGTGTAGAAAATGAGTCAAACACATACGTGCGAGGGCTTCACTTGGTTAGCTTTCTTTAAAAACCTCTTCTTTATGACTGCCTCTTTTGAAAAAGGCATATGCCAGCGGGTTAATGGCCGAGACAGGAATTTTATAGTTTTCATCATTATATCGTGATGAGGATAGTGTTAGAAAACTACAACGCAGGTACATTCCATCGCAAAAAAGAAACACTCTTATCACAAGACCCATCATTATTACTGCAAACCGCTCGTGAAGAGTTTCAAAAGACGCCCGATGGTCCGGTGGTTTAAACGTAAATGTCTTACTATTAGGTGCGTGCTGACCATTCATGCTTGCCTACATGAAAAATCATTGAAACAACACTGGCTATAATCAGAGCACATGGGAGGATCTCAAGTGAAATTACATACAGCCAGTTAAAAGGAGCAGTGACAAGACTCCTTTTTAAACTAAAAGGAAATGAAAACCGGAACACCACAAAAACAAATGGTTTAGTCCAAAAGAAGAAAATAGCTAACAGATAATTCGACGACGAGTCATAAATTAAAGCAATGCACTTTAGGGGATAGACGATGGCAATCAAACGATCTAGTTCTAAACTGTATCAGTTTCTAACCGAAGTGTTCCTATAAACAGCCACCTTATAAAACTCACCCAAGATAGCAAATGTTGAGGCAAATAGCAGGCGTTTTTGCCGTAATGTCGCAGGAAAATAGAGAAGGAGTTACGCTCAACTACAACACAGAAATCTGCCACGGCGAGAGAAACAATAAACGCGTTGGTTTTGGTGAGGAGATTTCGTCTGCTGCAAATGAGCCGAGCTGAGGAAGATTGTCAATTTATTTCCAGTGACGGTCAGTAATGAAAGAAACCAACCGAGAATCCAAAACCAGGTCTCCATCCGTATTAACAGTTAAAGGAAGTTCTTATTAACTATAGATTATAAACTAGTAATAACTAAAGGTTACTGACTGCGGGCGGCAACGATCGAAGGTTAAAACGCTTTTGCTTCATCGCTGTGCTTAAGTGTGCTTTGCGTACGTTTCACGTGAGAGGTCTGTGATCAGATTACGAGTGATAGAAGGTCCAAACGCGCGTGATCAAATTGCCTTCTGTATACTCCATTTCTTTGTGGAAGTCCAAACGAATGCTGGCTACATACATATGACGCATGCGAAATAACTAGTAACTAGTAATAACCAAAGGTAAGGGAGTGCGGGCGACACCATCGAAGGTCAAAACGCTTTTGCTCCATCGCTGTGCTTTGCGTAAGTTTCACGTGACATATATTCAAAACACGCGTGATCAGATTACGAGGGGCAGAAGGTCGAGACACGCGTGATCAAATTGCGTTCTGTGCGTTCCATTCATTCTTAGTGGAAGTCCAAACTAATGCTGGCTACATACATGCGACGCATGCGTAATAACAACCTGAATATTAGGATTGCGGGCTCCTCTTGTCGCCCGCAATAACGCTTTTGCGTAAAAAGCAGGGTCACATTTATCAAATTGACGTATTCCTAAGTTAGCAAGAGCTAGAGAAAATGTGGACCGTCACGTGGCAATAACGCTAAAACATTTGTCAGTCAAACGGGACAAAGTCAGTCACGTGAGTTATCCCTTTACTGCAATTTATTGTTAACTTGGTTGACTAAATAATTCCGAGGTCATTGTATTCTTATTTGCGACAGTTCTTTATTAGAAACTGCGACAGGTGTTACAAATTACGGCAAAAGTTTGGCAGCAATTTATTTTTTTTCGTTTTCGCTATCCAATCAAAAGCGAGTAGGTAAAATTGCATGACTGTCGAAAAAAATACATATACATGAGATGCTACAAGAAGTTAAACTCAAAGCAAAGAAACAGCTTGGAAACTTGTTTGCTAAAGAAAACGATGGCCTTTCTCGTCATGAGAAATAAAAGTACTCAGACCTGTATGGTCGATGCGGATCGTTCTAACGTTCTTAAACATTTCATTCAGGCTAAGCTGAATTGATCGGAATAATTTGCATCTGAAAGATAAATACATGTAAACTACTACTTAATTCACCTGCTCAAAAATAATCTTTTTCGATTCATGCAGAGTATTTCTTTTTTAACAGTGCGCCAAAATGGAGAAGGTGAAACCAAGTGTCTGCTGGCTGGATGTGAACATAAATATATACTCTCACGATGTGATATTAAAAGTTCCATCCGATAAGAACTTTCGCCTCCCCCCACTGTGTGAACTTGATCCTAAATCCTTTCCCTAATATTTTACATTCTCTTACGGTCCAAAGGTTCTTGTTTTCTCTCCTCATACGCCTGTTTTGTTTTGTTTTGTTTTTTTTTTTTTTCCCAAATTCCAATTCCCCTTCGGTCAAGAGTCACAGATCCATCTGGCAGTCTCTTCTCAAGCCTTTCATCGTCTTTTAAGTCCTACATCCTCCAAAACTGTGTCACGCGTCTGGTGGTAGGGTTTAGTTAAAATTGATGTATTTTCTTTAAAACACAGCGCCGACAAGTCTTTTAAACTCTTTCTTTATGTCTCTTTTAAAAAAGACATAAGCCAGCGGGTTAATGGCCGAGTTTAAAACCAAGACAGGAATTTTGTAGTCTTCATCTTCGCAGAGCGATGAGGATATTGATAGAAAACTACAACGCAGACACATCCCATAACAAACAAGAAACACTCCTATTACAAGACCCATCATTATTACTGCAGACTTCTCGTGATGGGCTTTAAAAGAGACCTGATGGTTAAAACGTAACTGTTTTGCTAAGGTGTGTGCTGACCGATCATGTCTGCGTACGTGAAATATCATTGATACAAAGCAGAATATCAGTATAACACATGGAAGAATCTCGAAGACTATTATGGTCAGCCAAATTGCAAAAGGACAGGTATTGTTTTGATATAAAACAATACAAAGGGTACTTTTTAGCACATTATAACTAACTGTTAGAACCCAAGAGAAGAAAATAGCTTGGGTAATTCGACGGCGAGTCATCAAAGTAATGTATTTTAGAGGATATACGATGGCAATAAAACGATCCAGTACTAAGAGGCATAAGTTTACAACAGACGTGTTACTAAACAACCACCTTATAATATTCATCCAAGGTCGCAAATGTCGGGGCCAGTCGCAGGTGTTTGTAATGTAGCATGCGAACAGAGAAGGAATAACGCTCAAACCAACACAGAAATCCGCTACTGCAAGTGAAACAATAAACGCGTTGGTTTTGGTGCGGAGATTTCGTCTGCTGCAAACGAGGAAGATTGTAAATCCATTTCCAGTGATAGCCAGAAATGAAAGAACCCAGCCAAGAATCCAAAACCAGGTCTCCATCTTAGCAGTTATAGGAAGTTCTCATCAACTGTACAATACAACTAACATCTTGCATAAATATCAGGGACACATGTCAACTGGTTACTATGGAGCGTGTTTACATGACGTCACGGCGGCCATATTGGTGTTCCAAAACAATGAAACCGCGGCCTTGTTGGCGTGCCAACCAATCCTGTGAGCTCCTGTGGGAGTTGACTGAACTCTTCGCCTCTGTAAACGCTCTCTTTTGTTCCAATAAATTTGCATAGTTGCTGGCCATGTGAGTGAAAACGCTCTATTTGTTCGTCTTTATTTGTAATAATTTGCTAATTAATCTCGTAATAATTTGTCTTGCGCTGAGCTATAACAAAAATTTGCATCAGGACGATAATATATTAAATACCTGACGTTTCTTTGTGTGTTTGGTAATGAAATAAGTACAAAATGATTTAATAAATTCTTGGAATCTAATACGTTGTTAAAGATATAATATATCTGTTCTTTTCTTATCGCTTAATTTCGAAGATTTTATCATTTAGCGCTTTTTAATGTACCGTTCAAGCAGTGGACATCTCGTCTACTCTTTTAGGGTTGCCTGCTGGGGGCGGGGGGAGGGGGGGGGGTTCTTCAGAAATTTTCGGGTGGTAATGTGTCGCTGGATCACTGGAGCACCTAGCCTATACTTCTGGTTCAGCTGAATTTTGCTATTCTATACTAAACTAAACTTCCCAAATTCCTCCCTATCCAAGAGTTTCTCTCTGATTTCAATACCCAGTCCCGGACTTAGCTGCTTGAACACCATACCCTATAAAGCGGCACATTATATATCCCATCTGGCTGTACCCCCCCCCCCCCC
>BOPM01000940.1:58694-68865 GCA_022179025.1 Porites australiensis | reverse complement strand
TAACGGTGCTAATGAATGTCATGATAATTTGTATTGTGCAGAGCCGTAACAATCAATTTGCATCAAGAAGAAATATAACTGCCTATAAGTAGTTTAATGATAAGGAATACATTTCAAACAACGAAAATAGTATACAAAATGTATTCAGTTGGTAAATTCTAGGAATCTACTACATCACACAAAATTCGGCTTTTATCAATTACAGAGTTTTTTGTTTATTGTTGTCATAGTATATAGATTTTATTAAAAACTATATTTTCATCTGATTTCAATCCATAGCAAATTACAGGTGAAAATTTTGTAGCAATCGGACAAGGAAAAAAAACACTTTTTAGACGACTGAAAAATATCGGTATGGCCTCTGAAAAATTGTATCGAAACACTTTAAGTCAACTTGAAAAGTAATCATATTCTAAGTCAAGAGCTGTGACAAATGATCGTGAGATTTCTTTAGGATGAACGTAACTTTCGGTAACTTGTTGAAGATCGATCCAGTTAAGAAATTAAATCGAAAGTTTTCTCGCTAAAATTTCTTTATAATTATAGATACAACATGTAACAGTAACTGGCGTTTTTTTCTGATAGCCCGCTTTATACGGACAATCGGTTAGTACGGACATTATGGCATGTCCCCTTGGTGGGTTCCGCTGTATCTTCCCTTTTTTTGATTCGGTAAAGGTTAATTCCTAATGATATTCATTCAAAAAATTTCTTACTGCAGAATAAGGCACTACAAAAACGAGAAGCCCTGGAGATTAGGATGAATTTTTTAGTGATTGAGAAAATGGCGGAAAATTTTACACATTGCTAAGAAGAAAAAGCCAGTACTTAGTACTGCCTAAAAACTAGGAAGGACAGCAAAAATAAAACTCCACAGATCACAATTGCAATTTGAAGAATATCTGGTGGACTAAACATCACTTTAAAGACTTAAATCTTCCCAGCTGTATTTGCCGAGGAACAGACAAATGAAGATGGAAACTTAAGAGGCCCTGCCAGGGAGGGGTTCCATGTCGCTCGTCAGAAATTTTAAAACGTCTCGTGTCGGTGTTTATAAATGCTTCATGTCGCTGTCAAAAATTGAACGAAAATTCTTTGTCTTTGTCGGAATTTTAGAAAAGGGGATAGAGATGCGTTGTGAAGAAACCATTACAGTTCTGCAATTTCTCAGTTAACATGTCGCGTCTATACATCGTCATTCACAATGGAGTGATCCACGTTCAACATTTTAAGACTAAAGGTGGATTTCCACCACCACGGAATTTTTCCGTGCGTACGCGCGTACATTTTACGCGCGTAAAAAAAAGAATAGAGGCTATGTATGAAAGGCCACGCATAAACGTAAAAGTTGAACCTCGCTCAACTCTTACGTTTACGCATGCCTTTTATACATTGCCTCTATTTTGAGGGTCTCAATGAGGCGGTGGCTTTAATTTTACGGTTATCGGCTAAAATTTTGGCTCTTTTACGGCTATCGATTAATTTTTTCAGTTACGGTTAACAAAAAAGTTAAAAATTAATTTCTTTTGTTTCAAAGAGTTAGATATCAATAAACCTGTATTTTTTGTATCTTCATAGCAAAATAAATAGAGGATATTACACGGTGGCGCGAAGATATGAATTTTACTTTCGAGTGGCAAAACAATATTTTATGAACGAGCCCAGCGAATGAGTAAAATATTGCTTTTGCCACGAGAAAATAAAACTCATATCTTCAAGCCGCCGTGTAATGTTCTTTTTATTATTTAGACAAAAAGACATGGATAAAATAATAGAGGGAAATTCCTGAAATTACGTCATCGATAAACTCATGTGTGATATTATGGAAAATAAACCATTCGGGTCCCGGATGTAGTTTTCATGAATTTTACGAGTGGTATATTTTCCAGTCAAACACTCGTGTCTTTATAATAAAGCAGGATAAAGGTCTTAGGATCATCTCAGGATAAAACAAAATTATTCTTTTGAAAAATTCTAACATTTGATAGATCACACTATTTATAAAGTATTCCATTTTTAACATTATTTTACGCATACAAATGTCAATAGTCAATTTAAAAATAATTTGTGAAAAAGCAAAAGCAGACACGCGAACGCCCAACTCAAGGCTGGGGGAGACATTCATTATAAAAGAAGTAATATATCAAACATGAGATGCAGTGTTTCATCACCAGATGAAACACCGAGAAGAGAGTTGAAAATACGACGCGCAGCGGAGTATTTTTGACGAACTTCGAGGTGTTTCATCTGGTGATGAAACACTGTGTCGAATGTTTGATATTTCTTCTCAAACAAAATCATTTTTGAAGGAGAAATTAAGGATGCAAATACTAAGCAGTGTTTCATCCGATTTCCAAACACTCATTAAACATTAATTTCCTTTGTATTTTCTTAATGAATTATTAATGAGTTTGAGAAATGGCCGTTTCCACACTATAGACGGATTATTCGTATGAGACTGGGTTATCCGTTTGATAATTCGTGTCAGATAGGTAATACGTCTTAGTTTGAAATGGAAAGGGTTTTAATTTTGAATGAACAATCCGTCTGACTTTATCCGTCAATTTTGAAGGACAGTTTGAAGATGGATTATCCGTTTCAGATAGCCTGTGTACAGCCGATTCTTCCCCTCAGAAAAAATTAGAGAAGGGGTGTCTGTGGGGGAGAGGGCGACTGTACACAGACTATCTGAAACGGATAATCCATTTATAGCTCTAGTTTGAAAACGGCCAATAACAAAATTCCCGTGTTCAGTGTTTTAATCATAGAGAAGGACTGTACAGAAAGATTGTTTGCTGTTGCCTTGTCCATAGGCCTCATTTTTCCCCGCGGTTAATGCGTTTCGGGTCACGTGGTCCGAGCGAGTTTTTTTCGCAGATACGCCACCGAAATGTCTTCACCGAGATTGCGTGGGAAGACGCCGAACAGGGACTAGGCATGGCAATGTCCACCTTAGCGGCAGAGTAAAACAGGGAATTGTTACGGGGAATTGTTGTTTATCGGTAACGTGTTTTGCAAACCGTGACATCTCTAGCTGTCGTTTCACTAGTATTTCGAGGGCACGACCTCCTGAAAATCGCAAATTTTAATCCCCAGCAAGAAGCCAGATTTTCGGTATGGAAAAAATTAGTTCCCCGGGAGAGCGGCGGAAATGGAGTCTAGGTCTAGGTCACAACTTAAAGGAGCTTGGCCTAACGTGCGTACCGATTCAAAGTAGCCGGGAAATAAATAACGCAACCATAAGCGTGTTTAGCACCTTCCTTAAAATTAACAAATCTAGGGAACAATTTCTTTTACGGTTAACTCTTTTTTACCCTATTTACGGCTAACAGTTAAAATTTTTCAATTGTTAAGGCTATCGGCTAAATTTTTGGCCGTTTTACGCCTATCGGTTAACCCCATTAAGACCCTCTATTTTATTTACGTGCGTAAAATTTACCAGCGTTCGCACGGAAAAATTACGCGTCAGTGGAAATCAACCCCATCTGACTTGATAAACGTGAAGGCACGGTAGCCTTCTCTGTGAGAGCGGTTGGAAGGTCGGTGGTTAGGGTTACCTGTTTCCTGGTCTCTCCACCGTCGTCAACGCCGTGTTGGTATAAAAGACTGCGTGTTTAACTTAATCTTATTTGCAGATAAATTATATTCCATTTCCGAGTTGTTTGTTTCTTTGTGTTTCGAGAGTAGAAGCAGAAAATACCTCATGCTTTCTTTTAACGAGAAGTCAGTCGCAATTTGATTTGAATACACTATAAAGACAGATTTTTGCGCACTGTCCCATGGGTCTTGCTCCTTTCTTAACCCTTTAAGTCCCAACATCAATTTTCTGCCAACAATATTCATACCTTGTCAAGAAATGATGTTATGAGAATTTATGAAATGACCACCAAAGAGCAAATGCTTTGATCTGCTATTAAATTCTCCCAACTGATTCTTAAAGGAAACGTATGGAAATCAGTTTGGAGAATTTGTATGTGAATACTGGGGCTTAAAGGATACAAAAAAAATATTCGCGCAAGGGAAAATTAAATGAAAAAAAATTCATGCACCCCGATTAACCCTAAAAAATATTCATGCTACGGCCTAAAAAACATTCATACAAGCAATTTGATGACAAAAAAAAAATTCCTGCGGCTCGAAAATTCCCCATTCCGCCCATAACTTGTCTAATGGTCCGTCCCTTAGTGGAAGTCCAAACTAATGCTGGCTACATAGATGCGACGCATGCGTAATAACAACCTGGATATTAGGATTGCACGGTCCTCTTGTCGCCTGCAATAACGCTTTTGCGTAAAAAGCAGGGTCACATTTATCAAATTGACGTATTCCTAAGTTAGCAAGAGCTAGAGAAAATGTGGACCCTCACGTGGCAATACCGCTAAAACATCTGTCAGTCAAACGGGACGAAGTCAGTCACGTGAGTTATCCCTTTATTGCAATTTATTGTTAACTTGGTTCACTAAATAATTACGAAGTCATTGTATTCTTATTTGCGACAGTTCTTTATTAGAAACTGCGACAGGTGTTACAATTTACGGCAAAGGTTAGGCAGCAATTTATTAGGAGAATTAAGTTTTTTTCGTTTTCGCTATCCAATCAAACGCGAGAAGGTAAACTTGTATGACTGTCGAAAAAAATACATATATATGAGATGCTATAAGACGTTAAACTCAAAGCAAAGAAACAGCTTGGAAACTTGTTTGCTAAAGAAAACGATGGCCTTTCTCGTTATGAGAAATAAACTGGTATTCAGACCTGTATGCATGGTCCGCGATGCAGATCTTAAACACCTCATTTAGGCTAAGCTAAATTGATCGGAATAATTTGCATTTGGAAGATAAATAAACTACTACTTAATTCATATGCTCAAAAATGATCTTACTCGATTCTCGATTCATGCAGAATATTTCTTTTTTAACAGTGCGCCAAAATGGAAAAAGGGAAACCAAGTGTCTGCTAGTAGGATGTGAACATAAAATTATACTCTCACGATACTAAAAGTTCCATCCAATAAGAACTTTCGCCTCCCATCACTGTGTGAACTTGATCCTTTCCCCAATATTTTGCATTCTCTTAGGGTCCAAAGGTTCTTGTTTTGTCTCCTCATACGGCTGTTTTTTTTTGTTTGTTTTTATTTTTCCAAATTCCAATTCGCTTTCAGCCAAGAATCACAGATCCATCTGGCAGTCTCTTCTCAAGCCTTTCATCGTCTTTTAAGTCCTACATCCTCCAAAATTGAGTCACGCGTCCTGTGGTAGGGTTTAGTTAAAATTGATGTATTTTCTTTAAAACACAGCGCCAACAAGTCTTTTAAACTCTTTCTTTACGTCTCTTTTTAAAAAGGCATAAGCTAGCGGGTTAATGGCCGAGTTTAAAACTAAGACAGGAATTTTGTATTCATTATCCTTGCATGAGGTATTGTGGAATAGGACTGTAAAACTACAACCCAGATAAATCCCATAGCAAACAAGAAACACTCCTATTACAAGACCCATCATTATTACTGCAGACCTCTCGTGGTGGATTTTAAAGGACATCTGATGGTTAAAGCGTAACTGTTTTGCTAAGGTGCGTACTGACTGATCATGCCTGCATACATGAAATATCATTGCTACAAAGCAGAGTATTAACACAACACACGGAAGAAACTCCAAAATTATGGTCAGCCAGAGAAAAGGGACAAATATTGTTTTGAAATAAAAGATATCAAGGATAAACTTTATCACATTATAACTAACTGTTAGAACCCAAGAGAAGAAAATAACTTGAATAATTCGACGGCGAGTCATCAAAGTAATGTATTTAAGAGGATGGACGATGGCAATAAAACGATCCAGTACTAAGCCGCATAAGTTTGCAACAGACGTGTTACTAAACATGACCCTTATAAAATCCACCCAACTGCATGGCAAATTTTTAGGCCAGTCGCAGGTGTTTGTAATTTCGCAGAAAAACAGAGAAGGAATAACGCTCAAACCAACGAAGAAATCCGCCACTGCAAGTGAAACAATAAACGCGTTGGTTTTGGTGCGGAGATTTCGTCTGCTGCAAACGAGAAAGATTGTAAATCCATTTCCACTGATGGTCAGAAATGAAAGAACCCAGCCAAGAATCCAAAACCAGGACTCCATCTTAGTAGTTAAAGGAAGTTCCTCTTAACTAACGATTATAACTAACATCCCTGCTTTTGTTAAATATACCGTTCCAGCGTTGGACAGCTCGTCTACTCTTTCGTGGTTGGGCTGCCTGATCATTCTAATCATTCGTTTGAGAGGGGGGGGTGGGGGGGTGGAATTGAACTATGATAAATTTTTATAGCTGTATCAGCAGTAAAACATGCATTTTTTTCTTTCTCCTTGACCGAGTAATGGCTAGTTATTTTACACCTCATGCCAGTAGAGTGACGTTCTGACGATTTATTTTCAGTTATGCTGGTTCTCTACAACTGATCTTGACCAATGAACAGGCCAGGGCAACTGTCATTTTACATATAAGACCATTTACACAATTATACTAATAAAACTGGCTTCTGTGAGCCGGCAATCATCGACGGTGCTATATCATCAGTTATTTTTGGTTGAATTTTAATTATGGAACGCCATAAATTTAAGTCTTAATTAAAAAGGATCCAGGAACCACGATTCAAGACCAGTAAAAACGCGACAAGCAATCATTACGTTGACTTTCTCAATATAAATGACAAATTTTGGTAAGAAAATTAAACATTTACGGTAGTTTGACTTTTATTACGACTAACGGTTAAAAGTTTCCACCTGACAACTGAAATTTGTGGCTGTTTTACGGCTAACTGTTGATCCCGTCGAGACCCCCCTAAAAGCAGCAGCATGAATTAACCTGCCCTTGCTTTCCATTTGGTCAGGGTTAAAGCCTATTGTTATTCATTCAAAAACATTTTTTCTGCAGAAAAAGGCTATGCAATCGAGAGGCGCTGGGGACTACCGTGTGTCCCCAAATTTTTGAAGGGTTCTAATTTTTGCGTTTTTTGCGATTTTTCCAGCGATCCGCAAAAATAAGTTCTCGCAAAAATTTACTCTAGAGTAAATATTCTCTAACATAAATTCGCTACACAAAAAGAGATGCATTGTGAAGAAACCATTACAGTTCTGCAATTTCTCCAGTAATCAGCATGCAACGTTTTTTTAAATCGTTCCAGCTACACGTGCACCTCGTCTTCCCATTTGCGGGTTGAGCCTCTTGAGCAACCAGCCATCTTTACATTTCTTTGTCACGATTTCTGCAGAATTTAAAGGAAAAATATCCTTAAAATAACCTTCACCGGGGCGAAAGAGAAGGCGATAAATTTGATAGCTACCTTCCTTTCTCCATAATAAGTCATTTTTAATTACATTTTAGGCGGTTTTTATGATTTCAGTCACACCTGCATGCTTGACTGAACTGAAATAAACTTGCACGGAAAGATCACAATTAAGACAACTACATTTTTTTATGTTTTACTCACAAGGAAATTATTTCATATCTCAAGAAAATCGTACAGTAAATCTTTTAGTTCGGTTCAGTAAATTCTAGGAATCTACCACCATTAACAGAGTTGATTACGAAAGCTACGCCAAGCCTCTAAAGTCACCGAACCTCGAACTTCTGAACTTGTCAATCTTGTTTCCTCTCGTCAAACTGGCATTCAGAGTGCAAACATCCGTTTCAGATTGATAAACCGATGGTCATAACCGATGAGCCTGCTGTACAAAGCGCACGGCTATTAAGACTGGTTTCCAACATGTATCCAAGCAACAAGCAGCACATGCTCACCCTATCTTTGTTACTCGATTGTTGCAGAGTCTTGCTCGAGTTTGCCAAAATCGAGCCAGTGAAGCAAAGTGGCATGGGCTTCGGTAGCAGGGTGTGAACACAAATTATACTCTATGTCATGATGTGCAACTAAAATGTTCCATCCAATAAGAATTTGCGTCTCACACCACCTGTCAATCTTGATCTTTTATTATAAGTCGTTTCCCACATGATCTTATATATTCTCCCTATTATCCAAGTTTCTTGTTTTCTCTGCTAATGTGCGGCCATTTTTTCCAAATTTCAATTCGCTTTGAGTCTAAGCGTCACAGATCTATCAGTCGTAGCTCAAGCCTTTTGCACTCGTTCATAAAAGACCTACATCCTACAAGAATGAGTTACGCACATCAAGTGGTAGGCTTTAGTTAACTTTGTTATTTTCTTTAAAACACAGCGCCAACAAGTCTTTTCAACTCTTTCTTTATGTCTCTTTTGAAAAAGGCATAAGCCAGCGGGTTAATGGCTGAGTTTAAAACCAAGATAGGAATTTTGTAGTTTTCATTATCACATTGTGATGAGGATAGTAGCAGAAAACCACAACGTAAATACATCCCATAGCAAACAAGAAACACTCCTATCACAATACCCATCATTATTACTGCAGACTTCTCACGGTGGGTTTTAAAAGACACCTGACGGTTAAAACGTAACTGTCTTGCTAAGGTGCGTGCTGACTGATCATGCCTGCATATATGAAATATCATTGATACAAAGCAGAGTATTAACACAACACATACAAGAAACAGGGGAATTATGATAAGCCAAATTGCAAAGGACAGGTATCGTTTTGATATAAAACAATACAAAGGGCATCCATTAGCACATTATAACTAACTGTTAGAACCCAAGAGTAGGAAATAGCTTAGGTAATTCGACGGCGAGTCATCAAAGTAATGTATTTTAGAGGATAGACGATGGCAATAAAACGATCCAGTACTAAGAGGAATAAGTTTACAACAGACGTGTTACTAAACAACCACCTTATAAAATTCACCGAAGATCGCAAATGTTGAGGCCAGTCGCAGGTGTTTGTAATGTCGCATGCGAACAGAGAAGGAATAACGCTCAAACCAACACAGAAATCCGCCACTGCAAGTGAAACTATAAACGCGTTGGTTTTAGTGCGGAAATTTCGTCTGCTGCAAACGAGGAAGATTGTAAATCCATTTCCACTGATGGTCAGGAATGAAAGAAGCCAGCCTAGAATCCAAAACCAGGTCTCCATTCTTAACAGTTAAAGGAAGTTCTTATCAACTGTAGAATATAACCAGCATCTTGCATAAATATCAGGGACACATGTCAACTGGTTACTATGGAGCGTTTTTACTTGACGTCATGGCGGCCATATTGGTGTTCCAAACAATGAAACGGCGGCCTTGTTGGCGTGCCAACCAATCCTGTGGGAGTTGACTGAACTCTTCTCCTCTGTAAACGCTCTCTTTTGTTCCAATAAATTTGCATAGTTGCTGGCCATGTGAGTGAAAACGCTCTATTTGTTCTTTTAATCGTCTTTATTTGTAATAGTTTGCTAATTAATGTCGTAATAATTTGTCTTGCGCTGTGCTGTAACAAAAATTTGCATCAGGACGATAATATATTAAACACCTAACGTTTCTTTGTGTGTTTGATAATAAAATAAGTACAAAATGTTTTAATAAATTCTTGGAATCTAAGACGTTGTTAAAGATAGAAAAGTGGTCTTTTTCTTATCGCTTAATTTCGAAGATTTTATCAGTTAGCGCTTTTTAATGTACCGTTCCAGCAGTAGACATCTCGTCTACTCTTTTAGGGTTGCCCGCCGGGGGCGGGGGGAGGGGGGGGTTCTTTAGAAATTTTCGCGGGGTGGTAATGTGCCGCTGGGACACTGGAACACCTAGCCTATACTTCTGGTTCAGCTGTATTTTGCTACTCTAAACTAAACTTCCCAAATACCTCCCTATCCAAGAGCTGCTCTGATTTCTATATCCATTCCCAGACTTAGCTGCTTGAATACCATACCTATAAAGCGGCACATTATATATCCCATCTGGTAGTACCCCACCCCCCTTCCCCCCACCCGGCGGGGTTAGGTTGCCCACTCAGTTCTTTTATCACAAATTTTAAAGAATCTATAGAAAAAATATACATACATATACATACACGTAGCTGTAATAAAAAAAATACATTTTTCCTTTCTCCTTGATAAATTAAAGCCTGCTAGTTATTTTATATTTCAGACTTCATGACTATTTATGTTGGTTGTCTCCATCTCTTGTCCAATAAAGAGTTTAACTGTTTGCACATCAGTTAGATAATTTACACAATTAAACAAATAAAAAATGGCGGAAATTTCTGGCAAGCTTCG
>BOPM01000940.1:12828-51878 GCA_022179025.1 Porites australiensis | reverse complement strand
CCATAAGTTTTCTAATGGTCCGTCCCTAATTCGATCGTTTCTGAATGACAGATACACTTACTTACTTACTCTGTGAGAGCGGTTGGAAGGTAGGTGGTTAGGTTACCTGCTTCCTGGTCTCTCCACCATCGTCAACGCCGTGTTGCTATAACAGACAGCCTGTTTAACTTAATCATGTTTGCAGATCATTTATATTCCATTTCCGAGTTGTTTATTTATTTGTGTTTCGAGAGCAGAAGGAGAAATACCTCATGCTTTCTTTTAACGAGAAGTCAGCGGCAATTTGATTTAAATACACTAAGACAGAAATCGGATTTTTGCGTACTGTCTTATGGGTCTTGCTCCTTTCTTAACCCTTTAAGTCCCAATGGTGACCAACATCAATTTTCTCCCAACAATATCCATACTTTGTCAAGAGATAAGGTTATGAGAATTTATGTAATGATCACTTAAGAGAAAATGCTTTGATCTGCTATCAAATTCTCCCAACTAATTCTTAAAGGAAATGTATGGAGATCAGTTTGGAGAATTTGTATGTGGATATTGGGGCTTTAAAAAGGGTTAAATATCATGATTTCAAATTTCAACTCAGCGGGAGTCCAAAAGGGCCACATATTGGCCAGTTCTAAGCTTGTCACTCTCTTTGTTCCACTTCAATTAATGTTATGACCTACAGTGTAGAAAATGAGTCAAACACATACGTGCGAGGGCTTCACTTGGTAAGCTTTTTTTAAAAACTTCTTCTTTATGACTGCCTCTTTTGAAAAAGGCATAAGCCAGCGGGTTAATAGCCTCCCACGCAGGCCTTTTTAGGGGAGCTCGTATTTCTTCCCTCCCCACAAACGCCTGCTCAACAGAGAACAATATTCCTTTCCCACGCTTAGCCAATCACGTTGTACTTTCCAAATTCTGGAAAGTTGACCTTGACCGCAGGGTAACCCGATAATTACGCGATCTGCAATAGACTTTGAGAAACCTTGATGACCTCTAATAAATGTTAGACTCAGAGCGACAAAAGTAAGATTTACTCAGTCAGATTTTAGAATTCTCCGTGCACTTCATAACCTTAGCGAAGGAAAGAAAAGAAGAAAAACGGTAACTCTAGGGTCACGTTCTGGGTCACGTTTTTTCACTATCACGAGCTTATGAGTCATGTTTAGCCTGTCAACACTTTATTTTAAAACCGTTGATTGGTCACTTACCACGCAAATGTAACAGTGGGAAAGGAATGTTGTTCTGGGTTGAGCAGGCGTTTGTGGGGAGGGAAGCAATACGAGCTCCCCTAAAAACGCCTGCGTGGGAGGCTAGCGGGTTAATGGCCGAGTTTAAAACCAAGACAGGAATTTTATAGTTTTCATCATTACATCGTGATGAGGATAGTGTTAGAAAACTACAACGCAGGTACATTCCATAGAGAACAAGAAACACTCTTATCACAAGACCCATCATTATTACTGCAGACCTCTCGTGGTGGAATTTAGAGGACATCTGATGGTTAAAACGTAACTGTTTTGCTTAAAACCAAGAAAGGAATTTTATAGTTTTCATCGTTACATGCTGATGAGGATAGTGTTAGAAAACTACAACGTAGGTACATTTCATAGCAAACAAGAAACACTCTTATCACAAGACCCATCATTATTACTGCAAACCGCTCGTGATGAGTTTCAAAAGACGCCCGATGGTCCGGTGGTTAAAACGTAACTGTTTTGCTATTAGGTGCGTGCTGACCGATCATGCTTGCCTACATGAAAAATCATTGATACAAAACTGGTTATAATCAGAGCACATGGGAAGATCTCGAGTGAAATTATATACAGCCAGTTAAAAGGAGCAGTGGCAAGACTCGTTTTTAAACTAAAACGAAATGAAAACTGAAACACCACAAAACCAAATGTTATAGTCCAAAAGAAGAAAATAGCTAAAGGACAATTCGACGACGAGTCATAAATTAAAGAAATGCACTTTAGAGGATAGACGATAGCAATCAAACGATCTAGTTGTAAACTGTATAAGTTTCCAACGGAAGTGTTACTAAACAGCCACCTTATAAAATTCACCCAAGATAGCAAATGTTGAGGCCAGTAGCAGGTGTTTTTGCCGTAATGTCGCAGAAAAATAGAGGAGGAGTTCCGCTCAACTACAACACAGAAATCTGCCACGGCGAGGGAAAGAATAATCGCGTCGGTTTTGGTGCGGAGATTTCGTCTGCTGCAAATGAGCCGAGGAAGATTTTCAATTTATTTCCAGTGATGGTCAGTAATGAAAGAAACCAGCAGAGAATCCAAAACCAGGTCTCCATTCGTGTTAACAGTTAACAGTCCGGGCCACAACCAGATCTGGATATATAATTTCCTGCAGTGTGATTGGTCCAGACGGCAACCAAAACATTGATTTGACCGCCTAAGGACTAAGGTCGACAGAAATGTCGAAGCAAAGAGCGCTATGGCTGGGATGTTCCTTGAAGAAAAGTAACAGCATGCAATATCAAACCGATTAAGCGAGATGATTTTATGCGTCTTAGCGTTCGATTTACAAATATCAACATGATAATGATCGAGGAAGGTTTCTGCAAAAACGCCTGGACTTCTGATATCAAGAGACCCGAAGCAACTCGACGTCACCGATCGAAAGGGAAGAGTAGGGAATTTGAATACTTGAAATACTGATACGTTTTAAGTGGAAAGGTATAAAGAAGTCGTGTTTGGAGTACTTTTTGCAAGCACCGCTTCGGCCTAGAGTAGTGTGTTCTATGCTTCTTCGGGAGCAATACCATACGCGCTAAAATCTAATTGCGATCGAAGGAGTGCTGAATATTAATTTTCAATATTTAAATCGTCAAACACTTTGGATTAATATGCGAAGGTAAAAAAAGAAATAAAATTTCTGTAAATTGCACTAACGAAGGGTCGTAAACAGTAATTAATCAATGTCTGTCTTTTCGTGTTGCAAAACCCCATTATTGATGAAAATAATAAAATACCATTCACCAGTTCAGAGGTGGACTTTATCGTGTTCTAATAGCAATAAAGTGGGGTGGTAGGCCTACACGACTTTTACCTCATGCCAAAACGCTGCTCGTTCCAATTACGTTTTTTTCCTCTGCTGGGTAAACTATGATCTGGAAGGTTGCACATTTTCACTGAGCAATTGTGTTTTTAGCCGCTTGTTTCACACTGAGAGTGGCACACATATCGATTTACTGTGGTTTTTGTATCTGGTCTGAAGGATTTTCCTTCTAATGCAATAGCATTTTCTGCGACCTCAGTTTTTGAAGCGTAAAGCATTTTATTACGGCTGAATAAGGGTTCTAATTTTCTCCAAAGTGCCTTCTGGATCTGAATAACTAAGCGATTTTTGTTACTCCGTGAATGTGAATAAAAATCAGGTTGTTTTTTTTGCAAAGCTGTATCACGCTGGGCCCAGCTCATGAGTTTTCTTTGCAGGATGTTAAATTATCACGGATAGTGATTTACAGATACAAAATTATAAGAATTAAGTGCAGCTTCAGCTGAAGCTGCTTCAACTATGGAGAAATGCATTATGACTCAGTAGACTCCAGCTTGGTGTTTTTCTATAAATGCGAGTCTTCTGACTGGAGCGCGTATTCCCTTCCTTGATAATAGCTGAATAGCTTTTGAATAAGCTTAACAGTGTTTGAACTGTTTTGTTATTGCCACTTTTTGATCATCAGGCAAGACCATGATTACGGTTCTCCACGAACAAACCGGCGGCATCTTTTTGCCACAAAAACAAGTTGCTTTTGCTTTTCCATCCGACTGCAAGATAACATAAAATAAACATGGCGTTACAATGAAAACCAGCGCAACTGACTGTTGCATCTTCCAAAGCACAGCACTATTTGAATTCGCTATGCACTACACCAAAAAGACCACCATCAACAAGCAAATTTTATGTAGATTTCAAAAAAAATTTTTTCAAGGATCAGAAAATTGAAACTCACTTTCTTTTTTTAGATGTTTTGTGCCTTGTCCGGCATTTCTTTGAGCTGAAAAACTCTCGCGCTCGGTCGTTTTACCTCCCAAGAACGCACAAAGGTTCATCGGACGGCATTTTTTCTTCACACCCCTGATTTCGCATCGTCTAAAGTCACCGCTCTCAAAGTAGTATGGGGAAAAGACACCTCTAGGCGCAGCTAAGAGCCTGGAAGTGACCTTCCCTTGTTTCTCGGCGTGGGCGCCATTTTGCAAATGTGGGTGACCTCATCATATATCCAGATCTGGTTGTGGCCCGGACTGGTTAAAGGAAGTTCTTATCAACCATAGATTACAAACTAGTAATAACTAAAGGTTACTGAGTGCGGGCGGCAACGATCGAAGGTTAAAACGCTTTTTCACCATCACTGTGCTTAAGTGTGCTTTACGTGCGTTTCACGTGAGAGATAGTCAAAACACGCGTGATCAGATTACGAGTGATAGAAGGTCCAAACACGCGTGATCAAATTGCCTTCTGTATATTCGATTCATTCTTTGTGGAAGTCCAAACGAATGCTGGCTACATACATGTGACGCATGTGAAATAATTAGTAACTAGTAATAACCAAAGCTTAGGGAGTGTGGGCGACAACAATCGAAGGTCAAAACGCTTTTGCTCCATCGCTGTGCTTTGCGTACGTTTCATGTGACATATGATTAAAACACGCGTGATCAGATTACGGGGGGCAGAAGGTCGAGACGCGTGTGATCAAATTGCGTTCTGTGCATTCCCTTCATTCTTACTGGAGGTCCAAACTAATGCTGGCTACATATACATGCGACGCATGCGTAATAACAACCTGGACATTAAGATTGCGGGCTCCTCTTGTCGCCCGCAATAACGCTTTTGCGTAAAAAGCAGGGTCACATTTATCAAATTGACGTACTCCTAAGTTAGCAAGAGCTAGAGAAAATGAGGACCGTCACGTGGCAATAGCGCTAAAACATCTGTCAGTCAAACGGGACAAAGTCAGTCACGTGAGTTATCCCTTTACTGCAATTTACTGTCAAATTAGTTCACTAAGTAACTGCGAGGTCATTGTATTCTTATTTGCGACAGTTCTTTATTAGAAACTGCGACAGGTGTTACAAATTACGGCAAAAGTTAGACAGCAATTTATTAGAAGAAGTTTTTTCGTTTTCGCTATCCAATCAAAAGCGAGTAGGTAAAATTGCATGACTGTCGAAAAAAATACATATATATGAGATGCTACCAGAAGTTAAACTCAAAGCAAAGAAACAGCTTGGAAACTTGTTTGCTAAAGAAAACGATGGCCTTTCTCGTCATGAGAAATAAACTGGTACTCACACCTGTATGGTCGATGCAGATCGTACTAAAGTTCTTAAACATTTCATTCAGGCTAAGCTAAATTGATCGGAATAATTTGCATTTGGAAGATAAATAAACTACTACTTAATTCACACGCTCAAAAATGATCCTACTCGATTCTCGATTCATGCAGAATATTTCATTTTTAACAGTGCGCCAAAATGGAAAAAGGGAAACCAAGTGTCTGGTAGTAGGATGTGAACATAAAATTATACTCTCACGATACTAAAAGTTCCATCCAATAAGAACTTTCGCCTCCCATCACTGTGTGAACTTGATCCTTTCCCCAATATTTTGCATTCTCTTAGGGTCCAAAGGTTCTTGTTTTCTCTCCTCATACGCCTTTTTTTACAAATTCCAATCCGCTTTCAGCGTCACAGATCTATCTGGCAGTCTCTTCCCAAGCCTTTCATCGTCTTTTAAGCCCTACATCGTCCAAAATTAAGTCACGCGTCCTGTCGTAGGGTTTGGTTAAAATTGTTGTATTTCCTTTAAAACACAGCGCCAACAAGTCTTTTAATATGCCTCGGAATCGTTTCAAGAAACCACCTGACATGTACTAGATTGTATTCTTATCGTCCTTTGGTTCTTGTACCCTCCTTAAACACCAGTGTTTCTAAACTATGATTTGAGACAAACCGCCAGGGATTTGCCGGCTCCAAAACTGCCGCCCGCGATGCCTGACACAATCCGCTATCAAAGGCAGTTCTGCCAACTAATATTAAGATCTCTGTTCTTCAAAAATGATCTAACAATGAGTGGAAGGCTCTACTTGGTTACTTTTCTTAAAAACCACCCAACCGATTAGTCGTCTAAACTCTTTCTTTATGTCTCTTTTGAAAAAGGCATAAGCCAGCGGGTTGATGGCCGAGTTTAAAACCAAGAAAGGAATTTTGTAGTTTTCATCATTACATCGTGATGAGGATAGTGTTAGAAAACTACAACGCAGATGCATCCCATAGCAAACAAGAAACGCTCCTATCACCAGACCCATCATTATTACTGCAGACTTCTCGTGATGGATTTTAAACGACACCTGATGGTTAAAACGTAACTGTTTCGCTAAGGTGCGTGCTAACTGATCATGCCTGCATACATGAAATATCATTGATACAAAGCAGAGTATTAATACAACACACGGAAGAAACTCGGAAACAATGGTCAGCCAAATAAAAGGGACAGGTATTGTTTTGAAATAAAAAATAAAAAGGGTAGCCTTTAGCGCATTATAACTAACTGTTAGAACCCAAGAGAAGAAAATAACTTGAATAATTCGACGGCGAGTCATCAAAGTAATGTATTTTAGAGGATGGACGATGGCAATAAAACGATCCAGTACTAAGCCGCATAAGTTTACAACAGACGTGTTACTAAACAACCACCTTATAATATTCACCCAAGATCGCAAATGTTGAGGCCTGTCGCAGGTGTTTGTAATGTCGCATGCGAACAGAGAAGGAATAACGCTCAAATCAACACAGAAATCCGCTACTGCAAGTGAAACAATAAACGCGTTGGTTTTGGTGCGGAGATTTCGTCTGCTGCAAACGAGGAAGATTGTAAATCCATTTCCAGTGATGGTTAGAAATGAAAGAACCCAGCCAAGAATCCAAAACCAGGTTTCCATCTAAACAGTTAAAGGAAGTTTCTATCAACTATTGATTATAACCGACATCGACCCCTGCAAAAATATCAGGGCCACATGAAATAAGTGTTAGTATAAGTTCTTGAAATCATCTTTATTTGTTATGACAACGGTGTTAATTAATTCCATAAAAATTTGTATTGGACTAAGCTATGACAATTGAACAAAAATAAAAGAAAAAAGAAAAATAACTACGTAACTTTTTTGTGTGTTTATTAATTAGAAATTAATTATAAACAAGGAAAATAGGTACGAAATCTTCTAGTAAATTCTAGGAACCTACTTAATTGTTACGGTAAAATTATTCTTTTTCTTATCGCTTAATTTCGAAGATTTTACTATGAAACGTTTCGTTTGATATAAACCGTCCCAGCGTTGGACAGTTCGTCTACTCTCTCTGGGTTGGGCTGCCTGATCATGAGCAACCAATCAATACTGAGTTTTTGTCTCGAATTAAAAAACTCACTATATATTCATAAAGAAAAAACAATATCATTATTTTTTGGTTGTCAGAATGAATTTTAATTATGCCGAGAACGCCTTAAATTTGAATCTTAATTAAAGAGGATCCATCAGCCACGAGTCAAGACACGTAAAATTGCAACAAGCTATGTTTACTTTCTCTAAATGATGAATTTTGGTAAGAAAAAAATTTACGCTTGTTTGACGTTTATTACGACTAACGATTAAAAGTTTCCACTTTTACTTCTGACGACTGAAATTTGTGACTCTTTTACGGCTAACGGGTAATCCTATCGAGACCCTCCTAAAAGTAGCAGCATGTATTTACCTTCCCTTTCTTTTCAATTGTTTCGCTCAAGGTTGAATCCTGTTGCTAATCATTTAAAATATTTCTTACAGTAGACAAAGGTACTACAACCGAGAAGCCCTCGGGACTAGGTTTTGCGAAGAAAAACTAGTCGGTACTAAGTACTTCCTAAAACATAGCGAGGGCAGCAAAAAGAAAAATCCACAGATCGCAACTGCTACTTAAAGAATATATGGTGGACTAAAGGTTTAAATTATCCAGTATTTACCGAGGAATAAACAAATGAAGACAGACTTTACGGCATCGATCAAGGTAAGCATAGGTAGTTTATGAATGAATAATTTTGAATAAATAATGAAAAAATTATTTATTTCGATCTCCTTTCGTATGATAAGAAGAATTATTCAGATCTACTCAGCCTTATTCAATAATTGCTGATTATTTTCAGCTGTCAGCTAAAAATTTTGACCAATTCCCGGCTGCCACATAACCAGTTGCAGAAGCTCCTCAGTTTTTCTGAATTTAATCTAAAGAATTTGTTAACGATGAGCGTTAATGACACAGTTTTTAGCTGACAACAGGAGGACACGATCCATTTTATCTTATATTACTTTTTCTATCGTTGGCCTCGGCAATAAGAGAAGAAAGGGATGTAAGCAAGACGCTGCAAGCAGCGTTTACTTGGGCTTGCTACTAGGTGCTATCAGCCTGAAACTCGTAAGGGGTTGAAACATGTAACTCGCTTTCAATGCTCGTAAATATTCACTTTTACCATATTTGGAGACTTTCGTGGAGGAGATCGTTTTTCAATAAAATAGCTGCCGTGCGATCACCATGCGGTGGTTTTAAGACCAGAGTAATGCATTTCAGAGTAAAAAATACACCGTTAAAAGACGGAAATGGAAAGAGAAAGTTCAAAAGAATGCTTGTTTTTCTTTTTGTGGAGAAAGGGAAGCTTTTCATCAAGAAATCGTCCTTTTGTTTTCTTCACTGCAGAGCGCATGGTCTGTTTTGAAATTCAGGCAAGGTAGCGAAGTTTTTGCTGAATTTTCAGGTACATTTTGCTCTCTATGGCCAAGAAAATTACGCTTTTGAAAGGGAATTTATGTATTCATAAATGTTTCATAGATGTTTTATACATTTTTTCGTCGGTGTTAAAGAAAAATTACGAAATCAAATGCGCCCCGATTTGAGATGGATTTTGTGTTGAATTATGCCACGTGCTCAGACGATTTTACTTGCGTACGTGAACGGATCCACGATACAGATAGTGTTACGCAACTTGCTTTAAGGAATTAACTTTTTGGATTTTGAATAAAAATTTTCAAGAAGCGGCTTCTCTGTCTAATGTTTTTAGTTTGTTCATTCATAAAATTAGCTCAAAACTCGATCGTGATACTTCAGCATCCAAGCTGAATTTAACCTTAATGCTTGTGAGCATTAACACATTGCACGCATCACTTTTGCGAAGATGTCCGCGAACTTTATACAATTTTTTCTTTCAGATTCAGTTTTTGGACACTTTTCGGATACGCAGCTAATGAATTTTATTCGAAAATATGTTATACTGTTTATTCTAGACATTTAATATGAGAATTTTAAAAGCCTATTTGCAGTATAAGTTTACTACGCAGAGGGTCACCGAGGTAAGTGACAACTTCAAGAAGTCGCGCGGTCGACAATGGCCCGGGTGGTATGCCAGTAGGTCACTTCCGAGTTCTAAAAACCCTCACTTTCAAGTGCAAAACCTTTCTTGTGAAAATGAGTTTTATTTGCATCAGACTGAAACATTATTTCCATATCAAAGGCTGAGCACTTAACCTCGTTTTGATACAGAGGCCCGGGGGAACTCGGAAATGGCCTATTTCTTGCTCAGTATTTCGGTAAGCTTCCTGGTTCCACCTTTGAAAGCTTACTCGGCTTCCGGGAGTTTTTCCCCCGTGTGTCGGTCATTTTTTTAAGCGGGCGCGGGAACATGAAGCAAAATTACGTCATGACGTTTACGAAGTTTGGTTAGTCAGTTATCATTTCTTCTCGTTCCAAATATGATAGTTTCGAAAATGGATAATCACTAGCATCGGACAAAGCAAACATATGAGAGTAACACGTTTCAACCCCTTATGGGGTTCTGGTGCTGTGTAATAAGAAATTCAGTACTTTCATTCTAAGTCTAGACAAAACACACAGGGTTGAGAAAAACCATGCAGTCTGCACGTTGAGCTTAATCTTATTGTGGATTAATTGTAACCCAATTCCGAGTTGTTGAATTGTTCCCATGCATTGTTTCAAAGAGTAGCCAGCTGCCAGTTTATTTAAGGTAGCACGAAAAGGTTTTTAAGGGTCAATATCTCCCAAGTTTGAACATAAACTACGTCGCCAACAACAAGGATTTGGAAAAATTACCACTATATCTGTATTAGATAAAAGTAGAAATCCTCTGTCGCCGGAAATTTGACCTTGGACCAACGCCCTGTATCCACTCTCAAAATCACAGCGTCTGCCGAAAGAAGGTATTTTGGACATGGCACGAGAAAATGCTCATTTTCAGCAACATGGATGGGGATATTTCGCTTTTAAACGTTCACCGAGGTGTAGACTGCAAAACAGTCGGTTTTTTTCTCAAAATCAGTAACGAAATCGGTAAAGCGTGGCGTAAGAGTCTTGTGCCTCACACGCCGGCGTGTGTGGTGAGACTTTAGCGTCTCTCCCTAGTCTCGCTCTCTGTTTTCAGCCTCGTTCCGGACATTTTGTTTGACTGCTAGCGCGTTGTTGAATACGCAAGAATACGGACTGTTTTGCAGTCTAACTGAGGTGTAGCAATGATACTGCTCTGCCTCTGGTCGAATTAATCTGCGATTCGATGGGTTTTCGGGCCGCAAACTGCTGGACCACCCGCTGTTTTTCTGTGCGGCCCTTACTTCGTCTTATGAAGGGAGTGACAGGGGTCACAGAATAACAGCCAAAAACGACTAAATCGATTAATTCAAACTAAAAACACAGGAACACATCAAAGGTAAGTCTCCTTTGTTTATATTAGAGAAAAAAGGTAAAATATGATAGTTAGCTTTTGCATACCTCACTATTTATTTCTCATACAAAGGATCAAGGGTCGCCTGTAACGCGGCACCTACTCTCTTGTGAGAAAGTAAATTTACATTCCACACTCGTAACGTGAGCCTGGGACGCCTGTGGACCTACATATTAGATAGTAATAGCTGACACTACAGCTGCCCCCGCTCTGTATGTTGTCGGTCAATATTATTCTTGGTCTTTGGGATGTGTAACACTTTGAAATATACCGCTTCGTTAAAAAAATGAAGATTTTCACACATATTCCATACAATAGGTGAGACAAAAAAAAAGGAACGCAAGGCTCCATGCATTGATGGCAATTCGATTAACACAGCTTTTATCAAAACATTCTCAGTTTCGAGAATATTTCTTTTTAGTATATACTAAAACAGTGGATAGTGTTTCTCGCGCGCTCTGGTTGGCTACTCAATCAGTGAATGTCCTGAACTATTCACTGATTCACCTCCAGTTCCGCGAGCGATTCCAAACTCGCGTAAGTTGCGAGCAAAATGCCTACCCGGTTTGCTGCCGTAACAAACAAACAAATTTCACAACTTATCAAGGAAGCTGTTCCCGAAATACACGAAGAAATTAAGGTGACGAAGTTCGATCAGTTTGGACGTTTTAACAGGTAAAGGTTTGTCCTTTTGAAAAGTTTTTTGTTTGCAAATGCAAATTAAGCTTAATTGCGTTACTTTAATTTATTTAGTTGACTTGTTCATAAATAAGCTTAAAACTAAATTTAATAATCTTTTTTACAGAATGATTTTAAACACAAAAAGAATTCAAAACTCCTTTTGAAGAAATTTCCCCGCAAGAGCTAAACAAACGCCTTCAAAAGTTTTATTTGTCGGCAAGAAAAAGCGACGACCGCGGTCGTTCGGTCATCGCGCGCCAAAATTGTAATCGTTGGCAGCAGTAAATGAGTTAAAAATCATCATTTTTGTGCTCAATTATCTCACTGTTTTAGTACATAGTAAAACAATTATTCACCTCAGCGTCGGTGGCTAGTGGTGGAAATTTACTTCGCCGCTGACGCGGCCTCGGTAAAAACCAACACTAGCCACGTCCACGTCGGTGAATAATTGTTATCTAAATCATAAGAAAAAATTTGATTAGAAGTTTTCGCTATTCATCTTTCACATTTTACATACAGTTCATTTTATTAGTCGGAAAGTAAGCCTTAGATATTAAAAGATTTGATCGATTTACGCTCGTGCGTTCTAGTAATTTCATTTTTAACTATTAAGACGATACTTTAAAAAGACTTTACAGAGGGCTATTTGTGAGCAGGGAATCAGGTCAGGACAGAATTTAAGTGTCGGCGAATTTCTGTAATGTCCAGCGTTCTGCTAGTGATAAGCTAGCCGATGATTCACTCGTCTTGCATGTTTGTGGACTGAGTAGAGAGAAAGAGTTCTGGCAAATTGTTTCCAATCATACATTTGTAAATGATAAACTCATGTTTTGCAAACTCTCCAAGTGTTTATACAAATACAGTTATTAACGCACCCCATAATTTCATCTGCGCTTATAACGAGTGTCTTTTGGTCCATAACTTTCAAAACAGCTGCTCCACAGAATGTCACTGATAACACGTAAAGCAAAAGAGTATCAAAGTATGACTGTACAATAAGACTCACAAAATCGACCTAAACGGTTCCTTCGGGTTTTTTTTTTCTTCTATGTCATCCTAACATCTCTTACTTGCGTGCGTGATCAATAGAAACGTCATCACTACCCAAAGATTCCATGCGGTCCCTAATCAAGCAAATCGAGATTTTCTCTGGTGTGCGGACTGTATATTTCAACTGTAAGTAATTTTCTATACGCCCGAGCTACTAAGACGCGTCCTCGGGATTTCTTTTCTTTTTTTCCTAGGGATTGAGCCTTCTGGGCGAAGTCCCTGGGCAGGCAAAAAAACTGTCAAACACGTGCGTGGAAGGCTTAACTTGGTTGCTTTTCTTTAAAAACATATTTATAGAGATAAGTCTTCTAACTCTCTTTCTTTATGCCTCTTTGGAAAAAAGCATAAGCCAGGGGGTTAAAATCAAGACAGGAATTTTGTATTTTACATCGTTGCAGGATGCCATTCCAGTAGTTCGAACAGTATTAGAAAACTACAATGCAAATACATTCTGTAGGTAATAACAAACACTCCTATCACAATACTCATCATTATTACAGCAGACTTCTCGCCGTGATAGGTTTTAAAGAGACACCCAGTGCTGATTATACCGTAGCTGTTTCAATAAAGTGCGTGCTGACCTATAATGCTTGTATACAGTCACGAAGTATCATTGGTGCAAAACAGAATACTATCAACGTAGATGGGAGGAACTCGAGTAAAATTACATCCAGCCAGCAAAAAAGGGCAGTGACAAGTCTATAGTTTTTAAACTAACACGAAGTGATATCTGAAGCACTGCAAAACCAGCTGTTGCAATCCAAGAGAAAAATATAACTTGGATGATGTAACAGGGAGTCATCAAATTAATGTCTTTTAGAGGATGAACGATGGGAAAAAGAAGATCTATTATTACTTCCAAAATTTTAACGCTATTTATAAGTAGCCGTGCTGTCGTATTTTGTAATTATCGTTATTTGTAATAAACGTTAGCAAGGGAGAAAATGTGGACTTCCACGAGGGAATAGCACAAAAAATATCTGTCAATTAAACGATACCACGCGTCAGTCACGTGAGTTACTACTTTACTGCAATTTATTGTTAATTTGGTTCACTAAATATTGGGGGTAATATATTCTTAATTGCGACAGTTCTTTATTAGAAACTGGGGCAGCAGTTGCAAATTACAGCAAGAGTTATGGCAACTTTCATTAGAAGAAGATTTTTCCTTTCCGCCATCCAATCAGAAGCAAGAAGGTAAAATTGCATATCAAAAATTAAAAACTATACATTTATATGAGATTCAACATGAAATTAAACTCAAAGAAAAGAAACGCTTGAAAACTTGGCCTTTCACGACATGACAAACAAAAGTACTGCATCTACCTTACCTGTATGGTCATTATGACAAATATTTCTCATACTGAAAAAACAATAAAATTCATTTCCGATAAAAAGGATATTAATCTTCGAACAGCTCATCGTATAAGAAGTACAAAACTATTGACACATGTAGAGATGTAGGGACTATGGGGCATGATCGTAAGCTAAGGGAGGTCTGGTACTTAATTATTTTTATTACTCATTCAAAATATTTCTTCAATTCTGATTGCATAAAAGCACACGCATAATTCACCACAACCAGTCATTGATGACCAAATTTGGAAGGATTTTGTGTTCAACGAGGAGGGTGTTCTCTACCTCGGCCTTCGGCCTCGGTGGATAACACCCTCCTCGATCTGCTTAATTCTTCATATCCTTCTCAGCCTCATTCATTCATTGCTAAATATAAAAATGAGTCTAAAAATTGTATGTGAATGAAGACCTATTTCCACAGAAAAAGAAAAGGCATTTTAAAAGTTGCGCCACTTAACTGAACATCTGGCCTTTTGCGTCATGTTAATACTCTAACGTAATTGACTGGTTTTGAATAAAGATAAAACCATATGATCTCATAATTTTACAGAATTTCCTTTAACTGCTAAGATGGAGATCTGGTTTTGGATTCTTGGCTGGGTTCTTTCGTTTCTTGCCATCACTGGAAATGGATTTACAATCTTCCTCGTCTGCAGAAGACGAAATCTCCGCACCAAAACAAACGCGTTTATTGTCTCACTTGCAGTAGCGGATTTCTGTGTTGGTTTGGGCGTTATTCCTTCTCTGATCGCATGTGACCTTACAAACACCTGCTACTGGCCTCAGCTTTGGTTATCTTGGGTGAAATTCATACGGTTGCTGTTTAGTAGCACGTCTGCTGTAAACTTATGCGGCTTGGTACTGGATCGTTTTGTTGCCATCGTTCATCCTCTCAAATACATTACTTTTATGACTCGCCGTCGAATTATCCGAATTATTTTCTTCTCTTGGGTCTTAACAGTCAGCTATAATATCCTTCAGTTTCTAATTTTGATTATTTGCAAAACATCTATTCTCATTTTCTTTGGGTTACATCTAATTTTCTTCGAATTCCTTCCCTGTGTTTTATTAATATCCTGCTTTGTATCAATGATATTTCACGTACGCAAGCATAATCAGTCAGAACGCAACTTAGCAAAACAGTTACGTTCTAACCATCGGATATCTTTTAAAACCCATCAGAAGAAGTCGGCAGTAACAATGATGGGCCTTGTGATAGGAGTCTTTCTTGTGTGCTACGGAATACATTTACGTTGTAGTATAGTAGTTCTATTCGACACAAATGCATCATGTAAAGATGAACAATTCAAAATTCCTGTCTTGGTTTTAAACTCAGCTATTAACCCACTATCTTATGCCCTTTTCAAAAGAGATATAAAGAAAGAGTTAAGAAGACTTATTGGACATAGCTCTTTTTTTAAAGAAAAAGGACCATGAATAACGGGTTGTGGCAGGACTCTACAGTTTTGGAGCTGTCAAAGATGTGACTGTTGGACTCAAAGCGAGTTGGAATTTGGAAATATTGATGTCTAAGCAGGAAAAAAGGAAGAACCAAAGGACACATGAGAATACATAAATTATACACATGGAAAGAAAGAATCCCGCAGAGAGGCCTGGGCAGTAATGCTGCAGCGGGAAGTTAATTTGTTCAACTCCTATTTTATTGGTCAGTTCTGTCCAAGATGGCAGGGTAGTCAATTCCTTTTTCATAAAAGCTATCAAAATTGGATTGCGGTTTTTTAGATCATCGAAACTTTAAGTTAATTGTGTTTATCATTCATGAATAAAAATTTGTTTATGAAGTAGAGTACAAGTCCAGATGTTTTTGGAAATGATTTTGCATATTTGCCATTGATAAGAGAACCTTAAGCTGTTGAGATAGAGACTGAATTAGTCGCGTAATTTTATACGGTGGCTGTTCAGTTGCATGTCCGTTGTAAACTTCAGGGCTAAGTGCGGAATCGTTACAAATCGGCATTGCAAATCCTCTAAAAAATCCGCCAGCGCATCATCTAAAAAAAGCTTCTTTCTCTACAGTCTCTTGTGTTCTACAACAGTTGGTTTTATTGTGCTTCAGTTTTCATTTCGGGTTAATCTAAAAACCAATCTTGTCACTTTCCGGAAATTTATATACATTTAGTATAAATAAGCTAACGCAAAGCTATAACGAACGGACATTGCACTTAGCAGTGACCATGTTGTATATACACCACAAAACCAACACCATCATTCACTCTTGTTTATTATTTTGTACATCGTTACATGTTCCTGACTGGATTACTTCATATAAATATAACATAAATTATTTGACATTTTTTTAAATGTTTACGTTCTCTACTAGAACAGAAAAACTAATTAAAATTTTATTAATACTTTAAAAGTATTATGATTCTTGAAGAATTGGAATGGTGGGAAATTTCTTTGTGTTATAAACTAAGGGACCGGTCATTATTTATCGCCGGGGGGGGGGAGGATTTTGGGGGGGATCACTTGATTTTTACAAAACAAAAGGGGGGATCAGTCGTAACTGCAGAACCCAAAAGGGGGGATCACTGAAAACTTTGGACGGATGCAGAGGGAGGACCACTCGAATTTGCTTGGTGAAGACATAGGCGGGATCGCGAAAGTCATCAAATGTTGTTAGGGGGGATCACTTCAGTGAAGTAACATTCAAAGGGGGGATGGGCTAAATTTCACCTTGGTTAGCCTCAAATCCTTCCTCCCCCCACCCCGGCGATAAATAATGGCCGGTCTCTAATGTTAGTTCCTTAGGATTTTCTCCACGGTTTCGCTTGATTGAGTGATTGGAAGGAAGGTTAATACGTTTCTCCACACCTTAAAATCTTATCAGGTAAAACTTTCTAGTTGACAGCAAGTCACGCAGTCTTGCCCACATCTTTAGTGTACTGTCAAACCTGCATATGTTGTGCACACTAGTGTTTCTGTGTGGTTCAGTCTTGAAAAAGTGACCCTTGATAACTCGTTGGGGTCAGTTCTTTAGTGTTTTAGGGAAATGCTTTTCGGGGCTTAAGAAAGTGACCGCTTAATAGCGGGAGACTGCATGCTTTATGCAGGTCCCGGCTTATTACAGGTTTGACTGTGAATTAACGACTCTCGAGCTCGCGTCTAATCTTATCGGTCTGGGAAGTATATTGCAGGCTAGACTTAAGAGAACCGGCACCTGAATGATTTAGTAGTACTGCGCTATTCTGTTCCTTCAACATGTGACGCAGTTTCAAATATTATGCAACTTTTTAGAAGTGTCACGCAAATCCCTTTTGCTCCTGTTCCTATCTCTACTCTGGTGTCCCTGGCAACTGCAGACGATTCGCCCTGTTGTCTCGCCCGTGTACTGTCTCTATCGACGCTCGGGGTGGGGGTAAGTCTTGTACTCTGTGTTGCGAATCACTAAACCTTGATTGCGTGTTGCGGTTGGCGTAATAGGACTGGGGCCCATTTCTACTATCGCGCATGTCCTGTATCCACATGCGTTCACCAGTTGTTTTGTTAAAGGCGTATAATTTTCCGGAAACTATGAAGGAAAGATAATGAAAAACATTAAAACTACCTTCAGCTATAAGTGTCGAACAAACGATACGCCCGCACAAATTGAAACGAACCAATTAAAACTCGAAGAAATAAGCGCCGCTCGTTTTGTTTTGGGCTTTTTATTCGGGATTAGTTGGGAAGGTGGTATAAAATTTTTCAGCCAATTAATAAGCGTAAAAGGAAGCAATTGCCATGTATTTCCAAGGCAATGTCCGCCGGGTAATCCCTTTTATCTGTGAATCTTATTCTTAAATAATGCCAACCAAGTTTATTGCAGTTACCTGGGTCAACAGCTTTGCCGTCAAACCTTTTTCCACCTGGAGGAGCCTAAGGAAAAAAATTTGTTTAAAGAAGCAGTAGAGACGAGGAGTGAAAATAAAAAGCGGAAAACACCTAACGTTTATCAAAACAAATGGTAAATAAACAGGTTGTTTGAGTAATAATAGCGAGCTTAGGCAACAACGACGGCAACGGCCACGAATACTTCACTTAAAAAGTGAAGTCTCGCTGCTTCAAACTTTATCGCGCTTATTCCATCTCGTTCATTTCGTCAAATGTTGGCAAATGTTTCTGGAGTTGAATTCTAAAAGACTCCATCAAAGTTCAGGAAAAGAAAAAGAAAGTCGTTGTCTTGTGTTCACGTCCTCCGAAAAACGTTGTTGTTTTGCCAATCTAAACCAATTGCTTTTTTGCCGTTCTCGTTGACGGCGACGTTGTCGTTGCTTAAGCTCCCGGATCATTGTACGTTTCTGGGTAACTGACCACCTACCCATCCCCTAAATCAACATTTTGCCCTCAGTGCAGAGAAGTAAGAGTTGATGTTGGTTTGGGGGAGGGGTAGGAGGTCACTTACCCAGATCTACCCAGACACGTAAAATGATTCAAGCTCCCTAATATAGAGACTGAGAGACGGCATGTCCAGTTATATAATTAAATCCATACCCTTGAATTATCGTTTTCTTACTCACCCTCCCCTCCCCTCCCCCAAAGGGGCTACAACAGAAAACTACTTACAATTTGATTGTCGATCATTATAGGTGATATCATCTTATGTTGTTTGATTTTTCCTTGGGAGAAAAAGGAAAAAATAGAGTTAAGAGCTTATACTTTGAAATTATCGATAAACCCACGAGTAAGACAAACCTTTGTAGAAACCCTTCTCTCCATTCACCAAGCCTCTGTTTGGTCTCAGATGAGGCTCGCGAGATTCTAACATGCGAACTCTGCAAGAAAACGTCGGGCAAAAATATCAAAATGTTTGGCAGCCGCGCGTAGTATTAATACATGCTACTTATTAACCGTAAGTGAGATCATTACAGGGTAATCTCAGTCCAAGGCCTTGATGTATTGATCGAGCGATAGCGATAACATAAATAACAAAAGTAGGTTGAGTTTGATCGTTCGGGTTGAGTTTGATCAACCTACTTTTGAAATGACCCCTGGGTTCAAACCTTTCACAGTTATAAATAACAAAGTTAAAAAAATATAGAGATGTATAAAACAAACTAGGACGTAATTATACCTCTAGCTCTACTCAATGAAAACATCAGCTAAGTTTTCTGGGGGTGATTGGTAATGTTTTGCATTTTGTCTTTTCCTGATACTTGCTTGAAGATTGGTATTTCTAGCTAAGATAGCTAATTTTCTCTTTCAAGAAGAGCAACTTCCTTTAAAATGTTTTTACACCAGTCTATGGTTATTCGAAATGCCGAAAAACGAAGAGAATCCTGGGAAACAGTAGCCTAAAGTTAAGAGAATCACAAGCATAACGGCCATATTCTTATAAATTCGTATAAAATCTTCAGTAACCCCGTAGGGGAAGCTACCGTCCACTGATATCGGGCAGTTTATAGTATAATGTCAAGGTGTCTTCATCTCATACCTCTTCTTTGCATGTTTTCTCCATAGTAAAACAGTAACAACCGCTAACAGCACTACTACACAAGCAGACGCCATGGTAATTATTCCCTCAGTTGTCTTGTAAAATGGAGTGGGTGGCGGGGTGGTGGGAATCTCAGGCACAGCTGGCTTGGCTGAGCGAATATTAAATACCTAAAAACAAAACAACAAGAAAAAAAAACGTGGAAAGCCATTTGGTTATAGACCATTTTTTACATGACTATATATTTGCCGTCTTGGTGTCCCGAGCCACTCCTGCAGGAGTTGAGCTTTTTATGTAAAAAAAAAAACGAAAAAACTTTCTTTTGTTCCAATATACATGCCCAATAGCTGCTGGCCGGGTGAGTGAAAACGCCCTATACGAAAAGTTTTTGAGTTAGGCCTTTGTACATTATGCTCGCGTTGTTTTGAGCATTTTAGTGAGGCAAAAAGGATCAAGCATTATTCGGAGCATTTTAGTGAATTTTTTTCACAAAATAATATATTTTTTTAGAAAAAAAGAAAATTAAAAAAAGAGAGAGAAATTAAACACGAAATCTCGTAAATCAAAACAAAACTCAAATGTCACCTAAAACATTAACTCAATAAAAACGTTAACCTCTATACGTTATGTTGTTGTACTGCATGGAGCATTTACGGTGGAGTGTTTTAGTGGGAAAACAAAAGCATAATGTACAAAAGCCTAGTTTGATTCATCGCTGAAATGATTGAGACCTTTCTAATTGGCTGACAAATCTAGACAGTGCGGGCATTTTTGGCCATTTGGAATAAAAATAAAACAAATCGTGACATGCTTTCACCAGTTTTCCCGCGCTTGGCGCTTATGACATGTATTGGCTTCGATCTTCAGTTGATCATTCTGCGTTTACCGCGCTTTTGATTTTACGCGTAAACAAAACCCGCGCTAAGCATTACATCCTACCTCCAACTCTTTGTTATTTGTCAAGTTCGGACTGAGATTTCCGTCATCGTCTAAGAGAGCGTCTAAAATCTCATCTTTTGTCAGATACTCTTTTGCTCTAGACAACTTTTCGTTTAAATCTGTGTTGTTACCAGATGGATTTTTAACTGCGTAAATTGTGACCACAATGCTGAAAAGAATATAATTATCATTAGCGAGTAAGTCGGTTGTTTGTCCTATAAAATAGTTTTATTCAATCACCAAACAAATACTATCAAAACGTCAGAGAAAAAATAATACCCTAATGATACCTCCTAAATAATTCCACCAACCTATGGAAAGTAATTCTGAATTCCAAAATCCGAGAACTTTTTCTCCCGTGGAACCCAGAATCTGGAATTCAGCTCTAGGAATTCCGGAATCCAAGTTCCACAGACAAGGAATTTGTAATCCACGGATCCACGACTGTCTTGGATTACTATGGCTGATTTTGCAGAAAATGCTACAGCGGTCATGTTGGTTGACAAGAACAAGAGGGTTTCCCTCCACTGGGCCTCAACAAAAAAATTCAAACATATCTTCTTATTAATAGAGAGGAGAAGTCGTTACGTCACATTGCCATGGTAGCAAAAGTTTTGGATGACAACAAACCGAAAAAGTCACTTACAGCAAGGAGCCCAAAAGCGTGAACGCATTTATAATTATTTTATTCACTTCGTGCAGATTTAGTCCAATCAGAAGCCAGCTAGAAACTGTCCTCGACTTCTGATTGGTTAATGTCTGCATGAAAGAATGTGAACTAATTAAAGGAGGTCACACTTTTAGGCTCCTTGGTAAAAGTCTATTCGCACTATTTCAAACTTCGCCGACCTCATTCAATTTCATTCAATTTGGCAAATCTTGGCAACATTTTCTTTTGGACCGTATCTATGGTCATCTAAGTTTAGAAAAAGAAATCGACAATTTTTTGTTGTGTTCACCCGCTCCATAAAGCGGGCTCGTGAAATTAGGAAGTTTAATGTCACAGTGGTGCAACGACGCCAAAGAAATGTACAAAATAGCGTGATACACGTGCAAAGTTAATGTTTGTTAATAGAAACATATTATTTTTGCCGTTCTCCATTCCGTCGCCGTCGTCGTTGGTTTTGTTGTCATCCAGAAATAGTACTACCATGGTAACGTGACGTCACACTTCTCCTCTCCATTATTTACCTTTCTTACCGTTTTTTAGTCTCTCTCTTCCTCCTCCGCGCCGCTGCCTCCCCCAGGACCGTGTAATCTGCTATACTAACATCAGCACCTAAGTATTTTGAAAGCTCCTCCTCAAACTGCTCACGTTTCGCTTCGAACTCTTCCAGGGAAATTTCTAGCTCTATTTCAACCATCACCTCGTCCGCTTCAATGGTATCAATACGTACGGAAGCCACGGTACTGGTCAGCGGTGGTGAACCTTTGTCTTTAGCGAGCACGCCTAGCTCGTACGTTTTTCCTGTTCCAAGGACAACACAAGCAAATTGAACAAAAAGATAAATGAAAAACAATTCTCTAGCGCTCTAGTACATAGTTATGTTATTTTATCATTATGTAATAGTAATGTTATTTTATTACTTTTTTTTTGAAGATATTAGCTTTTGAGCTACTCTGTAAATTCGAGGTAAAATAAAGTCATGTATGTATGTATGTACAAGACACAGTTGGATCTCTGAATAGAGAATTAATCAGGCAAAAAGAAAAAGTATAAATTGTTTTCCAGGAGGTAGGGTGACAAAGGTGAGGGGGAAGGTGAGGGAGGGGGGCAGGTGCCCTGTTTAACGAAGTCCTCTCTTAAGTTAGATCGGAGAGGCCTTTAGAGCACCATGTAGAAATTTTAAAAGTGTAAAAAGAGAGGTGAACATTTTGTACAAGAGAAGAGATAATTGGGAGGTCCACTATAAGAATTCAACAAACATTTACTCTACACTTACTCAGAATTCCTGTCGTTTTTAGTAATCGGTAAAGTTCGGAAGCTGCTGTCGAAATGCAACTTCGGGAAACATCGAAAGTGTTCGAAATACTTGGCGTCAACTTCCGTTTTCGATGACACCACGGGATGAATAAATTGTAAAGTAACTCAAGGTACGTAAAGAAAACAATGAACTATACTGAGTGTATTCGACAGATGAGAAGAACTTCGGCAATGTTCGGAAGTCTTCGACATACTTTGTAAGAGGAGAGAGAAGAACCTACCACTGGGTGGAGCGGCTTTGAGGCGAATTCCACCATCAGTACTACCCACGGTAAAAAAATCAGATGAATCCTGAAGCTCATAATCCACTTTTCCATTATCACCTGAGTCCACGTCTGTTGCTTTTACTGTGATGAACGGCGGGGAGTCCAAAGAGCGATCATGGCGAATGCTGGCTTCGTAGAAGTCTGAAAAAATAAAACCGTAAGGCAAAACATTTGGCCGGATTGATGACGTTTTTGTTCTCTACACGACTCTCAAACTTTGCAACTAAAAGGTTTCTTTTTTTCCAGTTCTTTATTGATACCGTAAATGACCTAATAAACGCCCACTTCCAAATAAACGTCTCTTATTTAATACACGCCCCTTCTACGCTCTTAAAATTGTATTAGACGCTTTTCTCTAATGAACGCCCCCCGTCTAATAGACGCCCCCTATGAGAACTACTCCAAAATACTAGGAATTAGCAAAAGGACCAAAATCACTCGATTAATTCAGTTTCTTTCTTGATTAACGAGGCCTTGCGTATTTCATCTTTTTCAAAATTCTGACATCGATGTTGGGATCTGAAAGAGCGATATGGATATCTAGACGTTCTAGACGTATCTATTGATGGATTGAATATTCCACTATTTCTAAACTCTCTTGACATTTTCGCTGAGAGCATACTAGTTTTGTTGAGCTCGTTACAGTTATGAGAATAAACGCCTCCTATCTATTAAACGCCCCCGCTTGGACGCCTAAAATTAATTACACGCCCCGGGCATTCATAAGGTCATTTACGGTGATTGCCATGGTAAACTGACTATATTTTTGACTGACCATGATATTGTAAAGGAGAAGACTTTTTTTTAATTCAGTGATACAAGCGACTTGGAAGAAAAAATCGACTGAACTTTCCAAACATGATTTGGACCTAAGCTACGGTTATAAGACGTTATAACAATTATTAAATAATAAATGAGAATGATTATAATTATGGTCTACGAGAATGATTGTTTGAATTTGATGAAGATTATAACTATGCTTGGTACTAAAGCGATAAAACTAACTTCTTTCAAAAACCGGAGTATTGTCGTTTACATCTTCGATAAACAAAACCAGCGTCACCGATCCACTCAGCCTGGGAATGCCGTTGTCCTGTGCCGTTATGGTGACATTAACAATTTTAACCTCCTCATAATCAAACACACTCTTTACAGACACTTCTCCTGTAACACTGTTGATGTCAAAGTACTCTATCGAGGTACTATGGGTAATGCTGTACGTCAACTCCGCATTCGCATCTCGATCCGGGTCGTCAGCGGTTACCGTGGTAACAGAAGTCCCGGATACGGTCTTTTCCCGAACGGAAGCGTTGTAAAATGGAAGGGCAAACCTACGTGAGAAAGAGAAAGGTCCGTCTTAGGATAGTTAAATGAAAAACAAAATGTGGAATTGAGTATCTTAAAGGAGCTGTGTCACGAAATTCAGCCAATTAGGAAATTACAAAATGCCCGTTAAATTAAGAGGAACATAAAAATAACCGCTTAAAACTTTAAAGGACGGTTAAAATAATATAACAGAAACAACAGATGTCACGGATGGGCAAAACTAAAGAGGACTGAAACGGATTGAAATTAGGATTTTTGAAAACTGTTCAGCCTAACGGTTTTTCAAAGTTGATCCCTGCTGCTTGCAACTTCAAAAATAATGCTCAGGAGACACATTTGTTTGTCTTGGGTCTGTGAGTCATTTACATGTAATTTCTTTGCTTACTTTAAGTTCCATAGCGATTGAGGGCGAGTAAGTGGCAAAATTAAACAAAATGAACTGGACTGCCCTGACACAGCCCCTTTAAAGCTACTGTAAGACGGGCAACAAAAGCATGCAACTTGTTTTGCAACATTTCTGCAAAACGTGTTGAAAAGCGATGTTACGTGTTTTACCACCCATGTTCAAACCTGTCTAGTAACAATAAAGTTTGCAAGTTGCCTGGACACTGACTTTTGATTGGATAGAATTACGCGGGAGTCACGCCATACACGGGAGGTACTTCAAATAAGTTTGCCTTGGGTCGGTAAAACGTGCAACATGTACAGATTTTGTCACAAAAAGCAAAACTACTTTCCCCTTTCTTCAACAATTTTTCGCATGTAACCTATAACGACCTAATTTGTTGCGAGACAGGTTTGAATTGAAGTTGGTGGTAAAACACAGAACATCGCCTTTCAACTCGTTTGCAGCAATGTTGCAAAACAAGTTGCAATTTGCTTGATTTACCGAACCCCCGGGGGGGGTACTCCCGCGAATTTTGGATAGGGGTGTGCCGCGAAGGTTCGTGAACCCTAACCCTATTTAAGGACTAAGAAAGCGAAAACTAATACCCTTTTTAAGGCCGAAAGCGGAAAAATGACACCCTATTCAAGGAAAAAAAAATTATTAATGGCATGAAAAGGAAAACTTTATTTCCTCTTTGTAACATTGGATGTATAGCATCAAGCATAAAATACCAGAAAAGGCCTAGTTAAAAAAAAAAAAAATGTTCGTTTAGGTGGGCGTTTTCCACTCCAGTATTAGATAATACAATTACGCTACCCTATCTAAGGACCACACCAGGGACACAGAAACAAAAGGGTCAGAAAAGATACCCTATTTAAGGACCGAGAACCTCAAAAACCATACCCTATTCCGCGGCACTTACCTATATAGCCCATATATGGGAGTACCCCCCCGGGACCGAACCTTAAAAGACAGCCTATTCAGTTTATCACAAACCTGGGACTATTGTCGTTCTGATCCAAAACTGTTACATAAACAGTTGTGATATTCGAAAGATCCAACGGAAAGGCAGCAGAGTCTGAAACCTTAACTTTGATCCTGTAATCCTTCACAGATTCCCTGTCTAACATCACAGCCGTGTACAAGATCCCTTGAAGTGGATGTATAAAGAAATGATTGTTGTTCTCGCCAGACATGATTGAATACACCAGTTCCGCGTTTGTGCCATTGTCATTGTCCGTGGCCTGAACTCTACCAACCGACGTCCCCCCGGGCAGGTTTTCCGTGACGACAAAATTATAATCCGCGTCACTAAATTCAGGCACGTTGTCGTTGGTGTCTGCAATTTTGACGTGGACGTTTGTTGATGAGGCTCGAACGGGCGCTCCAGCATCTTCAGCCTTCACCATCAGAAAGTATTCGGGCGTGGTTTCGCGATCAAAAAGTCCTGTAACAGGAAATTACAACTTGACACTTAACTCAAACATTCATAAACTTGTAGTCAAAACTGTTTTGAGGTAGTATGACTTCTCGTTTTCCTAAGACAACTGCGGAAATGATAAATATAAGTATTTTCAATGGGTGTCAAAATATTGAGCACGAAAGTACTTATTGAGGTCACTATTTTACGTTTCCTTCTGAAGACGGGACAACCATTTTACGGAGTCATCCGAGCCACGCGAAGTTCTAGCCCTTCGCAGGGCAAAGAAAGTACCCTCATTCCTTATTTATTTTAAGACCTTGAGTATTGGTCCGGCCCCGGGAATCGAACCCGCGACCTCCCGCTCTCCACCATCAGGCGCTCTACTGACTGAGCTAATCCTGCCGCAGTAATTGAAAGAATAATGCTTTCTTGACGCAAAGTATTTCATCAGTTTCTGTGATACAAAATCAAAGTCCTCTGCAGAGAGTCTTCTCTGTAACTATAGAATATATCTTGCACTTTAACCCCTTTACAATGCAAGAATACTAGCTGCTCTTTTTGTTTTTCATCCTAGTTAATATTCATTGCGATCGCGTATACTTCATACCTATTGCAGTCATTAAACCGCACATCACTTACCCACATTATAAAGCTCTCCCGTTAATGGATCTATCGACATCACATTTCCAATATTGCCACTCATGATAGAAAACGTTAGCAGAGCATTGTTACCAATATCGGCATCTGTTGCGGTAATGTTTAGAAATCTTGAACCAGTAGGGAGACTCTCCGACACTGTAACAACGAAAGCAGACTGGTTAAACTGCGGTGCATTGTCATTTATGTCAATAATTGTGATGTTGACTTTAACTGTTTCTGTCAGGGGAGGGGTGCCTTTGTCTGTCGCCTGGACCAGAAGTGAATAAAATGGGATGTCTTCACGGTCTAGCGTCTTGTTGGTGCTGATCATACCTGACGAGCTGACCTGCAAAAGAGATGATTGAATGAGAAGAGGGATAAGGTGGACCATCATACCTGACGAGCTGATCTGCAAAAAAGATGAATGAATGGAAAGAGGGATCAGGTGGACGTGGCCCGGTTGTTCAATCGTTGGATGGTGCTATCCACGGGATAAATCACTATCCAGCGAATATATATTTGGGAAACTGATTCCATTATCCAGTGGATAGCGTTATTCACCTTTCGAACAGTGGGCCCGGAGGGATCGATGGATGTAATTAGATTAAAGAATGGATTGATAACTGCACGATTAGATGATGATTAGATAGTATCGCACAGGTCTCTTATTCGTCTGAGTAGTACAGACAGACAAGATTAAGACTTTTCTATTTGGCCGGCCTTAAAATGAACCCAGGGTATCCTGTTTGCCAAACTGGTACTGCACCAACTAAGTTACCTAGGAAGTTATTCAAGCCGTTCGTCCTTGGTAAAAGTCAACCTTCAACCCTCAACCTTTCATTAACTGCTATGTGAATGGACATCGTACCTGAAATTGTGTTTCCGTGTCACCACCAATAATAGAAAACTCTATTTCAGCGTTCAGGCCAAGATCCACGTCATAGGCGTGTACCGGTATGACGTCACTTCCGGGAGAAATGCTCTCAGAAATGCTTGTCAAATATAAGGTCGGATTGAAAACAGGGTTGTTGTCGTTTACATCAGAGATGAACACCCGCACTCCGCAAACAGCGGTCAGCGGTGGAACGCCGCCATCTGTGACTGTAATTGATAGATAGTAAGTGTCTTCGGTTTCTCGGTCCAAGCCTGGCTGAGCAGAAATCACTCCAGAAGAAGCATCGATGCTGAATTTATTGACCCCATCTCCACCTGCAACAGAATTAGCCAGGCGATCGATATGTGTAACAAATATACATAAAATAAGAACAACCCACTAGTGCGCTTTGGCATCTGGCTTTTGTAAGCTAATGGACTGCAGATTGGGAGCTATAACTTAATGAATGGGAGCATTACATCTTACTCTACAAGCAATGGGCGTCAATCCAAGAAGAGGCGGTCACGAATATATCTTGTGGCCTGATTATTTCCGTCGCCAAAAACTGTGCAGAGCTTGGTGTGAGTGAGAGATGGTGGAATTGCATGTATGGGGGCATTTTCCAAAATAGTGTTGTATCCCGTTTTCTTGGAGATACATAAAGAGTGTGACAACTACATCACAGCAGACTGCTGCTGACACTTGAAAAATTCTTGTAACTGCTAGTAGAAAAATCAGCAAAAAACTCAGGATCCTCGAAGACTATGTACACTGAAAGACTCATACCTGTAATGGAAAAAGTATGATCTGCGTTGATTCCAACATCGGCGTCGGAAGTGTTCACTTGAATGACTGAATACCCCAGGGGAACATTCTCGGGGATGGTCTTGGTGTAGATATCTTGGCTGAATATAGGAGGGTTGTCGTTCTCGTCGGAGATGTAAATGGTTAGCTGAAATGCATGAAAGAAAAACACAAAATAATCATAATCATAATGATAATAATAATGGTGATGATGATGAATGATGACGATGATAATGATGATGATAACAAATTTTTAGTATAACCGAATTTTGTATACGCTAGCAACACCATATTGTTTTCTAATACGTTTCAGGCAATCAACATATTTAACATATTTTCGGCAAATCTTGGCAAATTTATAGCCCAGCCCAATTTTGTGCAGGTAAAAGAACTTGAACTTTATTGATATATTTAATGCATTGTAGGCAGTTTTCAACGTACATTTATTACCCTCTCTTTAATGGTTTTACAAGATGCCTAGAATTCAAAGGGATTTTCCAGATTTTAGAAAGAGCTCACGGGCTATTTTGCTATGAACCCTGTGTGACTATTGTTTCACTGTAGGGCAGTCCGAAATTTAAAGAATTACGATGAGTTCTTGACGACTTTCAGTCAATGAGAGCGCTAAGTGATCATGATAATGTAAGATTCAGTAGTAGCATGTTTTTCACGTTATATCAGTCGAGCTAGGTTTAAGCTCAGTATAAGAAAGCAGTGAAATGCTCATCGAGCTGAAAACATGTTCACGAATGCGAGCCTCATGGACCCAGTGCACTAAAACAGGAAACCCAAAGAAGAGGCACCCACACAGGACACCTAATTATAAGCAGTTTCTCAAGGTTGCTTTCGTTCGTCATGGGATTTTGTTTTTGAAAAAAACTCCAGCCAAAGATAAAATTCAACTGTTTTCGATGCTTGCTTCCTTGACAATGGGATGAATCCCCTTTTTAAGCATTGCCTAAATGTGTGTCTTACGTTTTCATAACCTTTACGTTTTCCAAATTCAGAAATCAGTAACGGTACAAATCATGATTTGTATTCTACTTCACTGACCTTCATTGCAGTGGATCTTCGATGGGCCTCGTTCAGCGCCCTGTCCTTAACAGTGAGGTTCAGCACGTAAAGGTCCCTTGTTTCTCTGTCTAACTTAGCTCCCACATAAACATGTCCTGTCCGAAGATCAATCGTGAAGTCAATTCCTCCGCCCAGTCCACCAGTGATAAAATATTCCAGCTGGCCGTGAAGACCTGTGTCTGAGTCTGTTGCATTTGCGTCAAAAATCAGAGAACCTAAAAACGTGGGTTTGAGTGAAATAGAGTCAACGTCTTAGCTGAATCTCTTGAGCGCCTACCGCCTCAATTTTCGCTGCTTGGTATTTTTTGACTCAAACTATATTTCACTGGAACTCTTAAGATCCACTGTACGTGAAAAGAGACTTAGAATTTGAACTCTTGTCAACTAAATGAGCACTTTACAGGTTTATTTTGTTTCTAATGTCTCCAAAATGCAATGCCATCTACACGTCCTTATTCCCTAAGAAACTTGAGAAAATAACCGTGAATCACAAAACCCCTGCTTCTTGTTAAACAAGATGTGTTTGCAAAACATCATGTCAATCGTTATTTACAAACAACAACAATGAACTTTGAAAAACTGCTAGTTGAGCAAGTTTTCAAAAACCCCCAACTGCAATCCGTTTCAATTTTCTTCAAGTTTATCCATCCTTGTTTTCTTTTGTATTTGCTGTGTCATTTATACCTTCTTCTAACTTTTTGAGCGATTATTTTGACGTTTCACTCAAGTTGGTGGCAGTTCTCACTGTTTGAATTCTTATGACACAGGGTGCAGGCTATGTGAGAGCTTCATCCACTTTTAATGGAGCCACTACCAATGCAACAACCTTATTGAGTTCTATAGAACAAGTTACAAAAAAATATTTATCAACTAACCAATAGCTGTAGCTTCAGAGATGTTGACCGTATAATTGGTATATTGGAACACTGGAGTGAATTCGTTTACAGCTTTCACATAAACCGTCACCATGACAACGGTCACTTGACTGGGAACTCCTTGATCAGTCACGTGGATTTCCAAGCCATATTCACTTCCGCTTTCGTGGTCCAGTTCTCCGTTTACAACTACTCTATTGTTTTCCATTCTGAACTTGTTCCCAGTGTTTCCGCTGACAATAGTGAACGATAAATTTCCGTTAGGTCCTAGGTCATCGTCTGTGCATGTGATTGAACTGAAGTTCGTACCCACTGCAAGATCTGTAAAACAGAATGACATTTTAAGAGCTCAATACAATCAAATACTCATATTAAGAGGTCAATACAATCAAAATGTAAGACTGTCGGATATATCGATGTTCCCAGAAAAGATATGGGTTGTTTCGATACAGTTCGATAGTGCTCACATCAAGGCACAAGTTTAATACGACCTCCCAATGGCACGATCTTCTTAAATGAGAGCAAGAAAGATGGTGAACAGTTTAAACCCGCAAAGTGCTACTCAACCAGACCCGGGAGCCCATAAAGGACCTTAATGCTATACCAACTGAGCTTTTCGGGTGGCTGTCTGACTCCAGGCCACGGTTTTTCAAATGTGGGATAGGGCAATCCACCGAATGTGCGCATTAGATCATATATTTGAATGCTATTTTGCGGCTAATAAATAATAAAATATTATTATTATTATTATTATCATTATTATTATAAATCACTATTTAACGGATACGTATTTGAGAAACCAATTGTGCTATCCACAGGAGAGAGATCTATCCAGTGGATCACATTATCCACGTTTTAAACAAGCGGAACCAGAGTTTAAATTTTCAGTGACAATATTCCTCACCTTCTGATATTTCAACCGAATTTAAATTTGATGAACACTCAGGCTGGTTGTCATTTACGTCTACAACTGAAATGTACACGGTCACGTTGGAATATCTTACATCCGGGGAACCAGCTGCGCTGTCCTCCACCCTGAGACTAACGTTATACTGGTCAGTGGTTTCCCTGTCAAGACTTGAGACTAGTACCAGTCTTCCAAGTGTCTCGTCCAAATAAAACTTGCTCTCAGTGTTGCCGCTGACAAGGATGTATCGCAGGTCTCCGTGAATTCCTGTGTCATTGTCGGTTACTTGTGCTTGAAATACAACGGTACCTTGAAACATAACAAATGAAGAAAAATCGATAAAAACGGAGTAAAAATGATCCAGGAAAAAAAGGGTGAATAATAATTCAACAACCCGATTAAGAGATTTAACTTTTTAAGAAAACCTGATTCAACTTACCCAAAGTAATGTTCTCCATGACGTCAATCTGATACAGCTGGTCAGAGGCCACAAACGTCGGCGCATGCTCATTGACTGGAAGTACACTAACGGTCACTGAAATGTTGGAACTTTTGACAGGTGAGCCAGAGTCAGATGCAGTCAGCAGTAGGTTGTATAATGACTTTTCCTCTATGTTAAGGGTCATGTTGAGTCTCACCTCGCCCAAGGAAGATGAAATGTTGAATTTACGTTGAGCATTTCCTTGCGTTATAGTGTAAGTGAGAATCGAATTAGAATCTGGATCCGTGCAGTTGGCGGAAAACACCAACGTTCCTACAACTGAAGACTCCAACAAAGTAATCACATCAGCTACAGGTGAGCATGAAGGTGCATTATCGTTAAGGTCCAAAACGGTAACGTTCACAGTCGCAAGGCTCCATTTTGTCAGGGGCGCGGGGGCGTTGTCACTTGCGAGCACGGATAGGCTATACTGAGAAAGAGCCTCATGATCTAAAGACCTTCTAAGGGTCAAAGTTCCAGCATTACTGTCGAGAAGGAATGCGTTATCCACGTTACCGCTCGATATGGAGTAGGTTACAAGACCTTGAACTCCGCTGTCACCATCTTGAGCCTGCACCGTTAACAATGTGGTTCCAACAGGGGTGTCCTCAGTAACAGAGGCATTGTAGAAGGCATTTTGAGTGAATGTCGGTGTGTATTCGTTGATGGCCGTGACAATGATATAGATTGTTACTTCAGAAGAGAGCTGCGGAGAACCGTTATCAGAAAGGGTAATGATTAAATCATAGTAAGCCTGTGCCTCTCTATTGAGAGTACTCGCCAACGTTACTTCCCCTGTAGAAGAATCTACTGCAAAGCTGGAGTTCGTGTTTCCTGAGCTTATGCTGTACGTTATGACCGCATTCTGTCCCTGATCAGAGTCACTACATAGCAGACTCACAATTGTACCATTAACTGTAAAGTTCTCAGCCACTTCGATGACGTAAGAAGCTTGGCTACAAAGCGGTGCGTTATCATTGACGTCAAGTATGGTAAGATTTACCGCCGCTGTACACGACATACTGGGGGAACCCTGATCTGTGGCTTGAACTGTCAGAGAATACATGGCTGTTGTTTCGCGATCAAGCAGCTTTCTTAGTACAATAACTCCCGACTTTGGGTCGATTTGGAATCGTTCTTCCGAGTTGCCATCAATTATTGTGTATATAATAGTGCCGTCGGATCCGTGATCGTCGTCTGTTGCTACAACTGTTGTAATCGCGCGTAGTGCCAATAGAAATGTCCTGTTGAAAACACAGATTAGCAGTGTAAAAAACGCCTATGCAAAAAGGATAGAGTCATAAACTTATGACTTTAAAAAAGTTTCCTGTAATCGTCAAGATTGTTTTTTTGGCCAGAAGTTGAAAGGGTCCATTTAATGCCAGCAAATTTTCCCGCTAAAAAGATCTTTTCAGTAAAAAGTATTGTTAAATTAACTAATAGGATGGTCACAAAGTAGGTGAAGTCAAAAATAATGGCTTTTTAGGTCACAATCCATGTGCAGTGTCTTGCGCGTTCGGGGAACTTAAAGCCTGGCGAGCTTGTATCTGTCCTTTAATCTGTCATTTAAGTCGCCTACACGTGTGGTCATTTCAGGGCCATAATTTTGCGAATGTTAATGACTAAGATAAAACTATGGTCCGTTTTGAAAGGCCAAGCCATTCGCTATTTTAGAAACTATGGCTTCGCCTTGTTTATTCAACTTACGTCTTGGGGTGTGGATGTCAAAACAAAGGCTCCTCCTTCAACAGGTTCCACGCTACCCTTGCCATTAGAGAACCACTACTAGGGACGTAACTATCTCTGGCATTGACCACTCCCAAGTTTCTATCTTTCATTGTTTGTGGAATTTGGTAGGGATGGGGGGTACCTCGAATGGGTCGTATGAATCCCTTTTTCACCCTTCCCCTCTGGGTAGGTTCGTGTCCAGTAAAGATGGCAAAAAACAACAGATATCTCACCTCTGAATGGCTGACTGTGTGAGTAGAGTTACTAAACACAGGAGCGTACTCGTTTGTGCCAGTGACCTGCACAGTAACTGTCACATAAGTAGTGAACTGGGGCGAGCCTCCGTCTGCGACTGTTATCACAAGTAGATATGACTTCACAGACTCAAAATCAAAAGTAGATTGGGTGGTTACCAGGCCACTTCCGTCTACGGTAAATAGTGATGTATTACCTAAAGAAAAAAAAGAGTTGTTACAGCGGACCTGATGTGAGTACCTTCATCTCAAGAAATTGGGTCTAGATTTACAGAAGCCCTGCTTGCTGCTGAAACAGATGCAGCCCTTGTACTATGAGCTGAATATTTTGTTACATCAATACCAGCTAAAGCCATAGTGTATCGCACCCACCTAGTGACTGTATCCCTGCTTACGGGCTTATAAGGTTTAACGTAACTTATCAACAGCTGTGACTGGCCGCCAGGTCTCAATACTTTAGTTCTTACAAGGTATTCCGTAAGCGTAGTAACAACACAAATAGAGGGTCGTTCAAATGATTCCAGAACAACCTGAGGGTTAGGTACCCCTGATTTGCTTTGTTTTAGGTGGCTAGGGATGACAAATGTGTATTTGGCATCATTCACAAACATATGATTTATGTCTAACAAGTGAATAGTCTGGCCTCGTTGGCCTGATACTAACAACAACAACATAACAAGTTTCAATGTAAGCTGTTTAAGTGTCAACGATTCAACAGGATGAAGTGTAGCCAGGTATGTTAAGACCACTTGGACATCCCAAACTTCTGTATATTTGGGCTTGGGTGGTCGTGACTGGAAAACACCTTTCAACCGGCAACAAACTAGCGGGTTCTGTCCAACTACAGAGCCATCATCCAATGACACATAAGAAGACAATGCACTTCTAGCGCAGTTGATAGCACTGTAAGTAAGTCCTTGGTCAAAAAGTTCAGAAAGGAAATCCAAGACTGCTCCTACAGGTGGTTGAAGATGATCGACTTTCCTCTGGAGACAAAATGCTGTCCATTTCTTGATGTCCCCGGAGTACTGTTTCTTAGTTCCCCCCGCCAGGATGCCATGAGCAATCCAACAGCTGACTTCGATACTCCTCTTGTTTCATAGTACTGCCGGACAAGAGACATGCCATCAGTCTCATTTGCTTTCTCAGAGGATGTAAGTCCCCGACTGTGGTAGGGTGAGGAGGTCCTTTTCTTGTGTGAGCATTAATGGATTTGCCACAAGAAGGCTTAGTAGCCGGGGCCACCAAACCTGTGTGGGCCACACAGCAGCCACCAACAGTGCTAAAGTCTGATCCTTCTCTAATTTCTGCAGACATCTGTTAAGCAGAGAAAAGGGAGGAAAAATGTAAACAAACTGTTCACTCCAGGAAAACGAGAAGGCATCTACGTGGCAGGCTCCAGGGTCAGGCTTCCAAGAAACATATTTTGGAAGCTGGTTGTTAAGTCTGCATGCAAACAGATCAATCTCAGGAGTACCCAGTATGTCAGTAATCTTACAGAATATATCTGGTTGAAGCTGCCACTCAGTTCTCTCATTAAATTGTCTGGAGCTTATGTCTGCCTCAATATTAAGGACACCTGGCAAATGGCATGCAGTCAACCAGATATCATTTTCCATACAGTACATTCAAACACTTTTAGCAAGTTTGTTGCACGGAGGGGATTTAGTGCCCCCCATTGCATTAAGTTAGAAGACAGTTGTAGAATTGTCAGTTTTAATGCACACATGCTTTCCTTTTAATAAGGGCTGGAAGGATTTAAAACCAAAATAGACTGCTAATAATTCAAGTTCATTAATGTGCTTTTGTCTTTCAAATGGGGACCACATGCCTTGGGCACTTTGTCCATTGCATACCGCCCCCCAGCCTAATTTCGATGCATCTGTTGCCATTTCTATATCTGGGTTGTCCATGGTGATACTTTTGCATGCTGTAGGTAGGTTAGTCACCCACCAGCGAAGCTCACTGATAGATTCTGACGAGAGGGTCATATTAGCTTCATAGTTGCCATTATTTTGTTGCAAAGCTGTATTTTTGTCAATTTCAAGACTCCTGTAAAAAAGGGGTCCATACTGGACAGCAGGCAAACTAGAGACCAGAAGTCCAATGACCTGGGCAACTTCTCTTATAGAAATTATACTTTTCTTTAGCAGTTGTTGGCATGCCAAAATTATTTTCTCGGTTTTTTCTGCCGTAAGAAATACTTTCATGTTGACAGAATCTAAAAGAAAACCAAGAAATGCCAATTTCTGACATGGTTGCAACACTGACTTTTCATGATTGATCAGGAATCCTAGAGACTCAAATAGGGTTAGGGTAGTAAGAATATTACTTCTGCAGTCTGTCTTTGAGTCCCCCTGTAAATATGAGTCATCTATATAGCCAACATTTAAGTAGCCTTGGCTACGCAATGTGCTATACACTGGTTTCAATAGTTTTGTAAAGTATCTTGGTGCAGATGCTAGGCCGTTAGGGAGACATGTGTACTGAAACAGCCTATTTCTCCAGAAAAACCTTAAATATTTCCTGTGCTCAACAGCCACAGGAACAGTGTAATATGCATCTGTTAGGTCTATAGAAGCCATAAAACAGTTTTTCTTCATTAACTGGATAGCATATGTTAGGCTTTCCATCTTAAAATGTTGATACTCTATGGATGCATTCAGTCCTTTTAGATTCAAGATCAGTCTGTAAGAACCATTTTTCTTTTTTCTGAGAAAAATTGTTCAGACATACTGACCATAACTAGGGTCAGTCTCTTCAAGAACGCCTTTGTTAAGCAATTGTTGTATTTCACCATCAATAAGTGCAGCCTCTTCAGAGTTGAATCTAACTGGAGGCTTAGGATATTGTTGATAGGGGTGTTCAGTAAACTCAAGATGACAGTGTTCAACCATGTCAAGAATTTTTCTGTCTGATGTAATTTCCATCCAGGCAGAGAGAAAGTAATTAAGCCTGCCAGCAATTTGCGACTCTTTGTCCCTTACCTCAACGTTTTGGTCATGAATTAGTTGTGGCTCTTCTGAGCAGCCTTCCTCCCCCCCTCCTTCTTGCTGAAGAGGGGGTGGCGGTAGTTTTTTGACAGCCCAGAATAATAATTATTATTCCTGTATTTGCCTTGGTATCTGTCTGAGTGACCATCACTTCGTGATCTTTTGAAGCTCTGCTTAGTTTCTCTACTAAGCTTGGAAGTGATTCGGTTGGTATCAGAAATGTCTTTTACCGCCTTGGGTAGATCATCTCCAAAAAGCTCAGTTGTTATTGGGTTTGAGGGAGCACAAAGATAGCGGTAGCTTGTGTGAAGCTCCGGTTTTAGAGCCTCCCTACGCCTCAGATTTAACTCTGTGTTAGAATTAGCCATCAACAGAACACCATCCATGAGTTGGTTAACTAGTTGACCCTTTGATGGCATATCTGGCTTGCTGATCAGGTCATTTACAACCTGGACCACTGCAGTTGTACCCTTAATAAGGGATTTTTGCACCTTCTGGAATTTAAGATCTGAGGTACGTGCTCTCTCTGAAAGATTATTCCAGATTGGTAGGTTGACCCTAGTTTCGGCCAGCATATCACAGTTTTTTGGCCTGAGATACCGTTTTTTGATTTCATTCAGCTTATCTTCCTCAGGTTTGTCTTTCAATAACTTTTGGACAATTTCAGCGCCATCTTGTTCAGAGACATTAAACTCCTTTTCGAGTTTATTAAGTATGTCACTATTGTCCTTAGGTAGAGCAATGCCATCATCGGTTTTTTGTTTTTTACGAGCAGGTTCCTCAGGTTCTATGTCTGAGCCGCCGCCACGGTCATCCGACTCGGAGTCGGAAGCTACAGAAGCGTTATTCTCGCATGCGGCGTCGTTTTTTGCCTTGAGCAAATCGCCCAAATTGCTAAAACCCTTGTTCATCTCCACCGCAAGACCAGAAAAAGCCTCTTTGAGAAGGGCAGCCACGTCAGTGGTTAAAATTTGACCCGGGGTAGCAGATTGTTGTGAGCCGCTACGACGCTCTTTTGGCGCGCTTTTTTCCCTCGAGGAACGGCTAAGTTTTGTCACATTTTTTGTGACCACTGCCGTCTTAGAGGCACCGGAGCCAGTAGAAGGTGCTTTCTCGCTCTTCTTTTGCAACTTGCCATCACATTTAAGTGATTTTCTGGTATCTTTAGTCCCAGAAGTGGGCTCTGCGTCTTTTGACAGCGAGCCTTTGTGCTTCTCCGCACGTGTTTTGCTTGATCCTGCGGAAAACTCATCGTCCCAGTCGTTCAAACTGGCGTCTAGGGCCGAGTCCATCTCTAGCAATTTGGAAATAGTAGTTTCCTTTGCTAAATTCAATGACTCGCTCATTTTTAGTAGATAAAAGAGCTGTATTTTTGGAAAAAAATCCTCAAATACAGCGATAAAAAGTCAATCTGATCGGCGACAAACGTTGCACTGATTGGCGCATGCGCTTGCTATCTCATGGAATCTCTCAGCATGGTAACGAGGTAGAATTGGTAACATACTACCTTTTTTATAAATTTTACGTTCTTCAAAGCGCTGTTGCAGGAAAATTTATATTTGGAATGAAAGTGACTTTATCTAACCTGTAGTGATAGCATATGAGGTAATTGTATTGGGTGACAGGTCGGCATCTGAACAACTCAACTGCGCAATCGTGGTTCCTATGGCAATCGACTCGTTGATTGACGCACTATAAATAGAAGGGTTGCAACTTCGGCCTCGGTGGATAACATCCTCCCCGATCTGCTTAATTCTTCATATCCCACTCAGCCTCATTCATGCTCATTCATTGCTAAATATAAAAATGAGTTTAAAAATTGCATGTGAATGAAGACCTATTTCCATAGAAAAAGAAAAGGCATTGAACATCTGGCCTTTTGCGTCATGTTAATACTTTAAAGTAATTGACTGGTTTTGAATAAAGATAAAACCATATGATCTCATAATTTTACAGAACTTCCTTTAACTGCTAAGATGGAGATCTGCTTTTGGATTCTTGGCTGGGTTCTTTCGTTTCTTGCCATCACTGGAAATGGATTTACAATCTTCCTCGTCTGCAGCAGACGAAATCTCCGCACCAAAACCAACGCGTTTATTGTATCACTTGCAGTAGCGGATTTCTGTGTTGGTTTGGACGTTATTCCTTTTCTGTTCGCATGTGACGTTACAAACACCTGCTACTGGCCTCAACTTTGGTTATCTTGGGTGAAATTCATACGGTTGCTGTTTAGTAGCACGTCTGCAGTAAACTTATGCGGCTTGGTACTGGATCGTTTTGTTGCCATCGTTCATCCTCTCAAATACATTACTTTTATGACTCGCCGTCGAATTATCCGAATCATTTTCTTCTCTTGGGTCTTAACAGTCAGCTATAATATCCTTCAGTTTCTAATTTTGATTATCTGCAAAACATCTATTCTCATTTTCTTTGGGTTACATCTAATTTTCTTCGAATTCCTTCCCTGTGTTTTATTAATATCCTGCTTTGTATCAATGATATTTCACGTACGCAAGCATAATCAGTCAGAACGCACCTTAGCAAAACAGTTACGTTCTAACCATCGGATATCTTTTAAAACCCATCAGAAGAAGTCTGCAGTAATAATGATGGGTATTGTGATAGGAGTGTTTGTTGTGTGCTACGGAATACATTTACGTCGTAGTATAGTAGTTCTATTCGACACAAATGCATCATGTAAAGATGAACAATTCAAAATTCCTGTCTTGGTTTTAAACTCAGCTATTAACCCACTATCTTATGCCCTTTTCAAAAGAGATATAAAGAAAGAGTTAAGAAGACTTATTGGA
>BOPM01000939.1:93909-113576 GCA_022179025.1 Porites australiensis | reverse complement strand
TAGTAGTATTTTATTTATTATTATTATTATCAGCGCTTTGCTGAACACAAATATAATATTCGGTTATTATCGAATTCGTAATTTGAAACTCCAAATTAATTTTATGTTAAATTAAAGTGGACCACTTGCTTCCAGAAGTAAAACAGAATGGGTTTTAAAATACAGAAAGTTAAAAAAAAAATGGTATGAGAATCACCAGATACAAATGACATTATACGAATTGACTCCCGCGGGAAAATCCCAGTATTCAGCATCAGATAAGTTTATATAGAGCGTATTCACTCACGTGGCCAGCATCTATGCAAATCTAAGAAAAAACAAAAGAGCTGGATGTGTATGAAAAAACTACAGTACTTTTAAAACCAATTACTCGTGATGTACAAAAAATGCTAAAAAGAAGTGTTTATGAAAACCAATGCAAAAAGATTGAACATCTTTACAAAAAAATCGGAAAGCCATAACCAGTGGTTTGGAAGATCTTGCATTTTTTCATGAGTTACTGTGGAAACACCAACACACAAAAAAGATGGCATCCTAACATGGACAAAGAATATTCACGAGAAGAATTAAATTTCTTTAACAAATTGAATTTACTCTTACCATCTGTTGTGTTTTCAGAAACACTTTAAAATCCATAATATCTTGAAGAGATCTGTGTGGATCAAAAACTCGGAAAAAACATTTATTTCGTTTAGTCAACATATCGTGTATAGAGTGATTGAGGTTGATACAGTGTGTTGCCCAGTATCCGGACGGTACCAGTATCCGGACAATTTAAACGAAAACTCAATTTTTGAGGCGCCCTTTTCAGTTATCGGTAAAAAAAGTATTTCGAATGAAAGCTGAACTTTTCGGCTTTAAGAAGAAGGTTTTGGCGAGTTGAAAGCTTGCGAAACAGTCGCAGAAGACGCCGTTCTGTTCAGGTGAATAAACATTTCATGGCTAACATTTACGCTGTTTACTGTGTAGTAAAATTAGTGCTGCTCAGAAAATGGTAGGTAATATGTGATATTTTCAAAGAAACGGTTTTATATTTAAAATGAAGATAATTAAAGAAGTCAGGTTCTCAGAAAGTTTATTAATTCTTCGATTTGTTTGGAATAACGTTGCCCAGAAACACTCACTAAGCATTGATGTCATGTGCCCAGTATCCGGACAGTTTTTTCTTTGCTGTACAGAATCAAAGAATTAGCTGCGTACATTATCCGGATAAGATTTATTTCATATCTATAACTATAATTAAAGCTTAGGGTATATGATATAGTCGTAAAATGTAATTCTACTCAACCCCGTACGGAAATTTTCTTCACTCATTCGGAGGCGACTTGATTTCGTGTGCGCCGCTTGCTTCGCGTGACTGCATTTTCTATATATAACCGAAAGCGCCGGAGTTGGAACTCTCATACTTTCCACAGTTGTGACTGCTAGAATGGGGTTGCAACGGTCTGAAAATTGTCACAAAGGGATTGAAAGATGTGAAAGAAGGAGGAATTAGTGCTAGAAAAGCAGGCTTATTGTAGGGTCTGTAGGGACTGAGCATGAAGAAATCAACACTGCAGATCAGACTAAATAGGAGAGTGACCTTTGACCGTCGCATTGAGGTCCCTTCCCCAAGCTTTTTTTCAAATAAAAAATGAAGAAAAAAAGTCGTTTGCAGATTGGCTAATTGAGCTAGCAAACCGCGGCTTCGGCATGTCCACGGATGTCTTCCTTAAATCAGTGAAAAAGTTCCTAGACAAGGAAGTAAGAATTATGCCCTTTAACAACCGCTCGCGTTCCCCACCATACCCCAGTCATTTGTTATGTTTTATTTCACGATGCTAGGTTATATTTTTGGGATCGATTGCCGGACTACTTTGCAAGTGCAAGAGAAGCTTATAAGTCGCTTGCCTGGCGAAATTTATGTACAATTACGTTGTTATTGTTGTGTCCGGATACTGGGCCAGCTGTCCGGATACTGGGCAACATAGAAGCTCTGCAAAAATATTAATTTCACCATGGAAACAAAGGCAAAAAAAGTTAAACTGTCTTTCGTCATATTAAGGACTAAATAGATTTTCTCTGGGCCAAATTTCAGAGCCCTCGCGACTAACAAAGGAAAGTTATTGCAATGTTAAACTGAAGTGTCCGGATACTTGGCAACATACTGTAATGATTACCTGTTGTAGGAAATGGTGAATTCGGAGATTTAATAAGATTTGATAAAAAGATCGTAAATAAAGCGGATTATTATTCATTCAAAATATTTCTCCTAAAATCCCACGCATAATTTATCATAACCAGCTACTTTCCACCAAAGTTGGAAGAATTTTGCGATATGTGAAAAATGACTTCAATTGTGCAGAAAAATTGTTGGTTATTGAACAGATAACCGAGAAAACCTGAGGACTAGGTTGAGTTGTTTTGGTAGTGAGTACAAAATGGCGAAACTTTTCACTGATTTGACGAGGGGGAAATAAGCAAACTATTGGCTAAAGAATAGCAAGAACACCAAGACGACAACTCGACGGACATCTGCTATTCATCTTGAAGAATATTTTCAGTACTATAAACAACCCTTTATCTCCTAAACTTGCCGATGAACATGCAACTGAAGATGAACTTAACATCGATGGAGGTAAGCATTCTTTTTACACTACGAGTTATTTTCCCAGATTTAGGCTCAAGAGGCTCTCAAAGAGTGCAATATTGCCACCCTCCATCAACGGCGCCAATGGCTGACAGAGCGCCTATTCAATGAGATTAAGAACAACAGCCTCCACAAATTACATGGCCTTTTGCCGCCACGTAATCTTAGTACTGTAGCCTTAAGGAGAAAGCGCGCTTTTAACGTGCCTCTTTGTAGACCAAATAGACTAATGAATAGTTTTATCATGCATAACGCGGCTATTTTCTAATGGTTTTATTGTAAATTCGCGGCTATTTTCTTAAATTTCATGACGTAGTATCTTTGTTCTTTTGTTTTATTTATTTACCGTTATTTATTTATAATAGTTAGTCTTAGTATTCAACGTATTGTACAGTCCGTAATCCAGCCCTTGGGCTGCAATAGATTTTTACAGTCAAAGCAAGTCAAGCGTACCCCCCAAGATTCTATTAATGAATTGATTATTTGAAAAATGAATCCGTTAGTCGTTCCCGTAACTGGTGTCAAATTCAAAGGGGCATTTCTGCATGCGTAATGAGCAGTGAATATTTTACGAGAACTTCTCTGTATTTGGTCAGATTGGAAATCTTTGAATGGATTAAGCTTTTACATCAATTTCAGGAAAATGGAGCTGGTAGAAATTTCATAACTGCCTCGCGTGTGAATTCACGGCTCATTACACATGCAAGAATGCAGAGATCAATCCGAAATCTACAACTAGCAACGGATTCAACTTTTGAATAATAAATTCATTAATGTATTCTTGGGGGGTACGTTTGACCTGGTTTGACTGTAATAAAGCTATCTATCTATCTATCTATCTATCTATCTATCTATCTATCTATCTATCTATCGAGTTATTTTGAATGAAAACAGTTATTGAATTCGGGCTTTTGTAACCTCTGAAGAATTATTGAGATCTCGCCGAGGGTGTTATCCGCAGAGGCCGATTAGCTAATACACAGCCTTATCCAGTAATTGTTAAATATGGTGGTAGAGAAACAAATCATGTATTACAAATTCAATTGACTTGACCTATATAAATACAGATGCGCTACCAAATAACATTTAAACGCCGTGAATACAAACACACTTGCTGCGATTACAACTGTTAATTTGACCCGATCGAATCCATTCCCAGTTAACCTAGGAGACTACTGCCATGTTTGTATGAGCAGGAACTTGAATTTTGAACTTGGAATTTTGAATGGTGAAATATTACTCAGATCGTTGTTTTGATTTTTTTTAACTCTACAAACAAACTTTGTCAAAAATCACTTAACCATGTTATTACTCATAAGGGACTTTCCCTTGGTCACTTGACCATGACGATGGTAATAACAATTACACATTCGAGTGATTTTATACGAAATTTACACATTCTTTGTTAGATTACAGAAAAGCGATCAGTGAGACTTTTTTACTTTGAAAAGAAAGAGCATATGCTGAAAATTTTGGGTTTTACCCCCCTAGTTAACCAAACGCATGGCTGTGACTAAAAATTGCTCGATTAATTTTAAGACGAAATGCAAAAATCAAGGCTAATAATTAAAAAGTCTTTTTTTCGAGTTTTTTGTTTGTTTGTTTGTTTGTTATTAATCCCTAAATTATTAGAAAAGCTTGAAAAATTGATTTTTTTAAGGCTATTTTTGATTTTTACTATCCTTAGTGTTTAAAAAGCATGAAAAATGTAATGTAATAAAAATGCTTTAAATAATAAGTTTTCTTGAAAAATTGCCTTATTTTTAAATTAATATGCAAAAATCGACTTTCATGCCATGTCCATCCGGTTGGGCACCAAAATGCCTCTCCATCCAATAAAGCTCTGTAAACTTGAGTAATCACTTCTTCGAACATCTCGCATATGAAAAAATGTTAAATGAAGATACGATCATTGCAGTGATAATTGCAATTTAAGCAATTGCAAATAAACTGCAAAAAATTTTCGGGACTTCAACTGGATTCGAACCCATGGCCTCTGCGTTAGCGCTGCAGTGCTCCACCAACTAAGCTATGAAGACCCATACATTGGGAGCAGGCCAATTTGCCACTTACACATCTCCCATAATTCAATAAGCATTGTCTTTAATTTCTCTTGGGACGGCTGTAATACCCAGGAGAAAAACAAGGGTTATGCAAAATTTTGGGGGGGTGGGGGTGGGCAAATAAGGTGCATTATGGGAGATGTGCAAGTGGCGAATTTGTTGAGTTCTTCCCGTAAAAGGAATGAAACATGAATATGATATGAACTGCGGAAACACAAACTTTTGAGTGAAGATATGATCGTGGCAGTGGTAATTGCAATTTGAACAACTGCAAATAAACCCGAAAACAAATTTCGGGACTTCAACGGGATTCAAAACCATATTTCCAGCACGGAAACTATAGGAAATTGCAAACAGGGCGGATAAAAGTTGGGCGATGAAACGAGCGCGTCCGAGCAAAAAGGTGTGATGCAGCTGACTGGGATCAAATTATGAACCACAGATCAAAGAGACGGGCACTATCAAGGGAATCGCTGGGAATCTCAGGAAAATGAGTTATGAGTTTAAAGGGTTTCGTTAATCGTTTGTCTCACGAGTGTCACATAGATATTGATCGCGACTTTTCCACCGAGTACTGCAGGTCTTCATCAGTTTTCAAACTCTTCAACAACCGAAGAAAATCAGGACGAACGAAGAACATAGACATAGACAATATCTTAGCATATTTTACCTCGAGGAGCACATGAGTAGCAACTCGTTCAAACGCTCTCGAGAAAAAAAATGGTCGAAAAAATACAAAAGAAATATGATGTTAAAAGGCATAATTTGAAATACTTACAAATTGCCCATTGGAAATAATTATCATTAAGGACTTGATCTTCTGGCCACTCAAACTAATAGTCCTCTTTGGTCTTTGTTCCCGTTGATTGTCAAAAACTAAATAAACAAATTGCTCAAACTACACAAACAAAACTAGAAGAATGTAGCGTGTTTGTAACCAACCAATAAAGGCGTTTCCTTTTATGTGCCACGCGTTAAGAGAATTTTGCAGTTACTCACAACTCAAACTTCTTTGTCAAAATTTGCTTTTTAGGTAGTATTTAGCTGTTCGTATATGGAGTTAATATGAATGTACGCGGAAAGTTTAGAGAATTAGTGGCCCCTCGTTTAGACTGTTTATTTTGCTGTGTTTAAACAGAGGAAAACTCTACCGGGCTAAGGCTGAGTGCGTGTTGGCAGTGGTGTGCAAACGGTTGCAACAACTCCCAACAATGTTGGGACCTGCAGTGCATCGTGGGAAGGATACAACCCATAAGTCTTTGTAATCCATGCGTAGTGAGCGTGCGTGGCCCCCACAATGTTGGAAGAGCTGTGCAAACGGATCCAACATTGTTGTGCCACGCTTCGGCGATCACGGAACAAAAGAAATGTTGGGAGTTGTTGGCTGAAAAGTTTGACCGGTTTCAAACTTTGCGCAACAACACGCAGCAACATCCAACAACACGCAGAGCGTGTGCAAACGGACGCAACATGTAACATCCAACAGTGTTGGGAGTTGTTGGCCAACAATGTTGCGTCCGTTTGCACTGAGCTTAACTTTATTTACACTATAGTTGCCGGATTTGCCACGCATTGCGCGAACCGCGATGGCGCGTTGCACCCGAGAAGAAAAGTTTGAAGTAGTACAACGCCACTATATCCAAGTATATCCAGCTATTTTTTTGTTATGTTAAATCAAATTTATCCCCCTTTAACATATGTAAAAATTACGGTTAAAAAGTGTTAAGCTTTTGCAAACGAAACGGTGAAAGACGATTAGGTCATATTTGGCCAAAGGAGGAGGCATTCAACACTTTCAAATTAAACTCAAATTTTGGCATTTTACGACCAACAAGTTTGACTTATAGGCATACAGATGAAACTGTTTATTAATATTGTTGTGAAAAGAATTTATCTATTTCACACTATGGCTTGAAATTACAGAAAGAAAGTAGGATTTCAGGTTTGCAAAAAGGAAAATTTCGCCGGCCTTCAAGCGCAGCGGAAACGCGAAAAGAGCGCTTGTGCCAGTCCTACTCCCGCATCACACATTAAATGAAGAGCGGAGCGCTCGTTTCCTCGCCCAATCTTAAATATCCGTCCAGATGGCTAAGCCTAAAAACTCAGTTTTACCTGTAACAAGATATGTGTCAGCCACTTTCACCTAATGCGCCATTTATGAAGAGAGGAAACCACTGTCATTTCATTATTCATTTATTACTCATTTATTTATTTATTTTCCACACAATAATAGCATAATATAAGATAAGATGATAATATTAGAGAAGTAGAAAAGAGAAGTGGCGTCGAGACCTAACAAACTATTGAATGGAGCTTATGAGAGCGAAGGCATCCTCGTACTAAGTAGCTCCTTCATTACTTTTGGGTGATTAAAAATTATTTTCGCTGCTTTCCAATGTTTCAAGCAATCTATACAACTACACATAGATCACATGGTAAAAAAGTGGCATACAAGCCGCAGGCAAGTGTGTCACGGATGTTCCTACCAACACATTTTGACGTCTTCTGAAATCTATAAGTGAACATAAATCTATGACGGGGTAGTCTGGCCTGGCCTCAAAATGAATTTCGGTAATGCCATTTTTTCAGCCAATGATATTTTGTTTCGCCTTGGCTAAACGCAAATGAAAATCCTTCAAAGATGGTTTGGCAAGCTCACATTCGCGCGTTGTCGCATGGCTAGCTTTGCTCACCACTTGAAATGGAGAGTTTGCATGCAGGGTAAGCTTACCCTTTCCTTTACATACAAACATCATAGTGATCACGTAGGTGACTAATGTGCAACTTAGTTAAGACACTGGGAGAGGAGGTAAACTTTCTCTTTTTTGCACTGAGAAAATCACAGGCAGTCCACCTTCTATGCATGTAGCTGTTGTTGATTTTGGAATCTAAACATTGATCTAAGCAGGCAGAATCAGCTGGCAACAGCAAACTGATCCTAAAACTTTTGAATTCACCAACCAGATCGCAGTTCTTATACATGTAAAATTTATTGAGAAAAGCAATCCTGAAGTCCGGTAAGGGGTTCACCTCGATGTAGAACCTCTGCACTTATTCTTTGCTTTTTTTATCTTTGTTCTCCTTGGCTCTATTAATTGTGTTCTTACATCGAGGATGAGCCGCTATGAGCAGCTTTATTGGTGTGAAAGGTGCCAAATACCTCTTGACCAGGGGAATTTGAGGCGTGCGGTTTCCTTGAATTCAAATGCCTAACCCTGTCCCACATGGGTTTTTAGAGTTCTTCATTCAATAGTTCAACTATAACTATAATTAATAAGTAGCATATATTGTAATTGTGAATTATTTGGAAAACTTTGAATTTTGTACCAGCTGGTATGAGACTTCAATTAAAAATATTGTCTCGGCTTAACTTTTCCTCTCTAGCTCTATGAGTGTTAACTGCCCAAACATCTTTTGATGGAAAGGCTTCCAGTAAACTGGCTGTTACCTGGAAACAGCTTATAAAAGCAACATGCAATATGTTTTCGGATCCAGTGATTGGCAGATCTAAATTAACTCAAACGGTCAAATTCCTCCTGGTGCTGATCAGGATCGTTGTTCACGATTACCTCAATTCCTACCTTGTTCTCCTTTGCTTGAAGCTGCCTAAGGCAGTCAAATAATTATTTCTAATCAGCACTTGTTTGGTAACGAGTAAAGCTTGCATTACCAATGCATTAGTTTTCTTTCCTTATGCTTGAACACGGGCGATGCCTGTGTTCAAGCGAAAACTTAGCGGGCACCTTTTAGCAAAATCACACAGGTATACATTATGAAGATTATGTGAAGAAATTTTAAAAAAATTCGCTCAAGTCGTTTCGGAGATATACAAGAAAGCGCTAAATGTCCAAATTCTGAATGAAGTTTCACTAATACGGGTGGTGAGAAAACGGGTTAGTTTTCAAGATCGCAAGAACGAAAGTACGCCAAAATTTCCAAGCATCAAAATATGATATTAAGCAGCATTCTCACGCTACTTAAGAATAATTTGAGTCATATAAAACGTTTTTATTAAATAATCGATCACGGCTATTGAAAATTTAAGGTTTGAATATATATTTTCGTTTTAGTAGAATTCAAACACAGAATTTTTTACTTCTTACGCAGATTGTTTGCTAAACACCAAACTTTAAGTTCCTAGTGTTGGATTTTCAGTAGCAGGTCTAGATCACACAAAATTCGGCTTTAATCAGTTTCAAAGTTTTTTGTTTATTGTTGTCATAGTAATATCGATTTTACTTAAAACTACATTTTCACAAATTTCAATCCATAGCTAATTACAGGTGAAAATTTTATAGCGATCGGACAAGGAAAAAAACACTTTTAAGGCGATTGAGAAATATCGGTATGGCCTCTGAAAAACTGTATCGAAACACCTTAATGGTATGTGCCACGGGTTAGGTTTTGATTCGGTTCTTGGTTATCCGTTAAACAGGGGTTTTTTTTTATCCTTGGGGCCTTAGAAGAATGTCATTTTGGAATTTTTTCTTTCATTTAAATAGGGTTAGGGTGTAAGCGCCTTCGCTGCACTCACTTGCCCTAAATTGGACGGAGAGGGTAGCGCCCCCGGGATACACTGCTAAAACTGCCAGGATTCTACAGTCATAAATCGCTGAAAGGTTGTGTAGGAATCCTTTTTACCCATTATATTCGAAGCTTGAGTCAATCTTGTTGATTCAAAAATTTAATACGACTGAACAAATCTTTAGGCTACACAGATGTAATTTATTTAATGCGCCCGAGAAATCCTATCTGTACCACTACTACTAGTCTACATTAGGGTGTATCAATCAGTGATTTCTCACAGAGGTATATCGCTACCTGCGTGAGGCTTACAGAAAAAAAACAGAAACAAAAGTTCTGGACTTATTTAAGTTTTTGTATATTCTCCTAAGACGCGTATTTTATACCGTAGAACAAAAAGAGAAATGTCTATAAGTCAACATAGATAAAGCATTCTCTTGTTTTTTAAGATGTTTTTTTACCTTTAGGTGAGTTAGCCTATAAAAATATATAACTACAGTCTATATTTAGCAAAACGGTAATTAGTACATTTGTATTAATAGGCAATTAATCTTTGCGTATTCTAAAATCTTAATAAAAAGCTTTAGGCTTAATCTCCTTTCTGGAGTGGTTAAACCGCCGACACAATAAAGAGGAGTACGACATTAAGCACAACCACAATTTTAAAATTCCATCCCGAACCACGACTCCATAGACATTTCAATGTTTCCTTTTACTGAGAGAGACAAAGCATTTATCAGTAACAACAGAAATTTGTGCTTAATCTCGTACTCCATGTTGAATCTCAAGAGCCCTATTAGAGTAGCAGAAAAAACACGAGGGTTTCTTATTCTGTCTATTCAATCATAACAGATACTGAAAGTCGTGTTTATGAATCTGGTAAGTGTGAAGCTAAACATTTCGGGCATTTTTAGCGTTTACCAAACGACAGGGGCACCAAATGCTTAGCAACTGATTACATCAGCCAGGGTGGCTCGCTTTGCCAAGGTGACTTTTATCCAGGCATAATGCCATCTCGAAACCGGGATTCCAGCTAACCGTCCTGCTGAATTGTCATGATATCAAAACTTCATTTTTGTTGTCGTTTAATCGTCAGCCAGTCATGCAAACCTGGCCAGGCCGGCTCATGAAATCAGTCTCTTAAAGCCACAACACCAGATGAAAAAATTGTACGAAGAAAAAAAAAATACAGAAAAGCCAAAAGTGGCGCTTGAAGCAAATTGCATTCACGTATAACTTATGGAAAGCGATTCGTCTGTAAGGTAACCTCGGTTTATCATTACTATTATTATTATCATTACAAGAGATACCGGTAAAAGTAAATTATAATTATTTTACACTATATAAAGATTCGAGTTTAAACCTTAAAATAATTTGATCAAAAAAGTTAGCTTTTTCGCCTTTCTTCGGTGCCGCATATTTATATGACGAAGACACGGTTCGAGGTTGTCCGCTATAGTGAGAAGTGATTCCATTTGCTTTCATTGAAATGGATGATGAAAATTGATCGCTCTTTTTGATATACAAATCATGTCCAGTGACAAACAAATCACGTCAAAGAGAAAGTAAAATCAACGATATATTACAGCTGGGTCTTAAGTCGCGGCACAAGCCGATTAATAAAATGGATTTACAAAGAGAGATACGTATTGTTCTTACTGAAAAGAAAACAACAACTTAATAACAGCCTGCAAACCACTAAGCTGAAACTTATGTCATGTTAGGCCTCTTTCAATTGTGGAACTCTTATGAGTGCCGAACACCTATTTTAGTCGATGAAAGTAATTAAATACGGCAGTTGATTCAGACGTCGGATTTTATGGTGCCGAATTTAACATATTTCCAGTCTCTAGAAAAATTTTTAATCCAAATATGGATAAGGGTTTCTAAAATTAACGCATTATATTCGACAGATGTGAAATGCGACCTCCAAATCAAATGTTGAAGCTAAGTCGAATTTTCGACTGTTTCAGTCGCAGATTCGACAAAGTCGGATTTAAGTTGAAACTGTCGAACTTAGTTGATTCAGACGTCCCATCTTTAAAGTAATTACCTCGAATTAAATAAGGCACATGTGAAAATCGACGATTGAGCTGGGTAATGATAACAGTATCAAGTATTACTAAAAATACTGGAAGATACGCTCTTGCCAATTTATGACAAAAAAGGTACTTTCAAAACGAACTAAAACATTCAAAACGCTTTGATCACGTGACTGATGACGTGTGTCCCTCTGTTGGTCATTAAAAACATTATCAGGTAGAACATTACATTCTCGCAAATTTCTCTGCCGCGTGACAAAAGGTTTACTCGCTACAGCCCTCGGCCTATTGTAGTCTCCAGGCTTTTTCCCTCATGTTCATTACCCCCTTAAATTTTAAATTCCGGACATCAACTGGTTATTTTTAAATGCCCCACACAACTGAAACCTCAAATATGCTCTTTGTTTTTAACTCGTTAATGAAATCTTTTTACAAAAAAACCAAATTCGGAAATAGTCACGTCACTAATGACGTCTTTACCTTAGATGCGACATGGGGAGATATTTTATGGCAAATGGTATCTTGTTGTAGACTGACAGTCTTCTACGTACAAAATTGTCAAAGTTTTAAAGCTTTTTTTTTAAATTGCCTCAAAGGATTCTGGGATATTTTATGATAATTATAATTTACTTCTATAATTATTATTAGTAGTATCATTGTTGTCACTTAAACAACGTGCTCAGGGTCCTTTAATACATTACACAGCTCAACGGCGTTTAAAAAACACGTGAAGAAACACAATTTGCGCTCAGCAGATTTCTGGAGTTTAAAAAATAACTTTTAGTTTTTGACGAAGGAGTTAATTCCGTAAGGTTTTATCTCAATTCGTTCCCGAAAGCATGACGAAACTGCTCGTAATTTTTATGCACTCTTCGCAGAGCCAAAGATTTGAAAGAGCAATATTATTTCCCGGAATTGCACGCGCCTCAATCATTATGGCCTTTCCGCTCAAATAGAATCTTCGCTTTTCTTCAACTCAGAGACATACTTTAAACCGCGGCAGGATCATCCTTGGAGACCCAGGGGCGGTTAATTGGGTCAGAATAAACGGCGGCGAAAGTTTTCAAGAACAGGTTAATTTGGGTTTGAATGGAAAGCGTCCAAGGTTCGTTGCTTGTGATCGTAATTATGATTGACGGCAGCGAAAAAGGCATATGTGAAGGCGGCTTTTGAACGTCAGAGTTTGAGTGTTGAAAAGCGCAGTAAAATAACTGAGGAATGAAGGTACTCCCTTTGCACTGCAAGCGGCTAGACCTTCGCATGGCTCGGATGACCACGTAAAATGGTCATCCCATCTCCAGTTGGAGACATACAAATAGTGTCCCCTATTATTACTTTCGTTCCAAATACAATGACTGACTCAAATAAAGTTCCGAGTTTCGTTTACCCTCTGCTTACAGTAAGAACGGGACCTTTTTCCTTGCGGTAGGAGTTGATTCAATTGCTTATTTACTGCCCAATTACTTCACCCTTGGGCGTTAAATTTGACCACAAAAAGCTCGAACTCGATGAGTAATAGGCATATGTTTGACAAGGGAGAAGGGAGGCTGTACGGCAAGCTACTTGAATGCAAAATATGAGTAAATAGCGACCTTTACGGCTTTTTTCAATAACAATCCTTTCAATGCATCTGCTGATTTTCATGTTAACTGTTCCTCTGGCGAGCGAGAAATCGTAGACACTTCCTATAATTGGGTGTTTCTATGCTTAGGTACCACAAAATAAAAAAAAATTAAGTAACCTGAAATATCTGTCTCTTCCACGAACACACCCAAAGGACTGCGAATGAAAAAGCCTTGCCGGATTTGCTTTTCAACCCATAAAATAGAAATAAAAGGTACACTCAGTGTCTAGATTATAACTTTGTGGAGACTTTTTCCATGTCACCTCTGTTAGAGGAATTTTCACCTGTTGTTGTTATGTGTTGCTCTTCATTCTTGTTGGTTACCTGCGTGGCTTCGTTGCCTTCCTCTGACGAAATTGCCAACCCTTCGTCATCCGTTTTCATGCCTTTGTTCGAAATTCCCATCACGGGTGTTTCTTTTGGTGTATCCTCATTGGGAGGTTCCTCGTTGCAGGTTTCTTGCCCAGATATCTTCAAAGAAGGGTCATTACCTGCAAGACTGTTTTCACTACCAATGTCCGCCAGATGCAAATTTTGGCTCGTCTCATCTTTCTGGCCTCCGCTACTAAGTCTTTCCGCGCTCACTCTCACTGAGGGAGATCGGGTAGCAGTCGGTCCCCAACACAGCAAAGACATATATACAGGCAAAATGCACAGACCGTGAATGAGGCCAAACCCAACGATTCCAAGAAACATTCGGAAAAAGATTCGGAATATCTCGGATGCAGCAAATGCAAGTACGACCATTCCAAGGAAGGTACTGAAACCTGAAGGAAAAAAAAGAAACTGAAACAAAACATACGTGTACGCAGTTTGTAGTGACATAACAAACTAGAAAACAAAAAAAAAACATGTTTGCCCGTGCAAATGAAAATGCTGCAAATATGTTAAACAGTTTTACCCGAATGGAATATGATTGTGTGTTTAACCTTGGTTTCTTCTGCTGAATAAAAAGCCCTTTTCCATTTCACTTCTTAAGTACGGAGAAGTTGCTGCTTAGGTCGTCTATGGGTTCTAGGCTGTGGTCGTCCTTTAAATACTTTAAATACTTGTCACCTGCTTGATTTTCGATAAAACAATTACGATTAGAATTGAATCCTTTTAATTTCAAATTGATTTAGGCCTAACTTAATCTTGCCGTGATGGGATATACCCTTTGCAGGTTATACGATTAGAATTAGAATTAGAAAAGATCACAAGTTAGGTTGCAATGAAACGATAACTGTCCTTGAAACTCCAATATGTTGTGGAGCATTGTTAAAAGGATTCTAGTCCTCGGCGTAGCTTGAGATTTTGAAGGTGTAAGTACGCGGGGAAGAAAAGTAGTAGCGCCGGAGGCGGCCCAACCTAGGGGGGTTCTGGGAGCATGCTTCCTTAGAAAATTGTTAAATTTAGAGTCTCGGAAATGCCATTTCCAGCGTTTTCCGCAGGACATTTTCAGCAAATTAGTACGCAGGAAAATGCATTAGTTAGTTTTATAGTCAGATGGCCCCCAATCTGACTCTCAAAATTTAACATTCCTTGCATGATTACTCATTTTGACTTACCTCCCATGAGTACACTAGCACCCAGAGTACTCAGAGCATCTACCACTCGGTCATTTGCTGATAACTTGTTGGACATCACGTACGCATGGGCAATGTGTGCGCTGTAGTCAACTGCAAAACCAATAGCCATCACAAGATTGATCATGGACACAGCGTTGAGTGACACATCCCAAATAACCATTAATCCAAACAGCTCACAAATCAGGGCGCCAAAATTGAACAACACGAGGATTGTCACTGTGCAATCTACCAAAAAGGGACTGGTGACCACAAAGACTGTTATAGCAGCGATTATGAGGTTCCGTAAAGTTTCACGTGATGTGATCGCATACTGCTCAAAGAAAATAAACGCTCTTGTAATAGGGAAGGCTCCGAGTTTAGACTTTGATTCAAGATCGTCGCGAAGGGTTTGCATAGCATTTTTTTGGAAAGTAGACTCGCCGTTACTTTTCATGAAACCGAGAATGCGCGAAGCCTCTAGTGTAGAACCATCAGGGGAAAACTTCAGATCTTGACGGAAAAATGAAAACTCTGGTTGTCTGAGGAAGGCTTTCAACCCAGGCAAAAATGCTGGTCCTGTAGTGCTGATGTTAGACATGTTAGCAAACTTTGAAAAATGGTCCATCCACGATACAGTACGGTCAAAGTAATGTTCGTTGCTGTTGACAATGTTTGTTAGGTTTTTGATAGCTTCCTGTAAAGACGATTTCTCATAACTTATTTTTCCAGTTTCTACAATGCTAACCTCGACTGACAGTTCGAAATGTTCTTCTTCAGCAGTCAAAAATCGTCTCAAGTAGGAATCATCCTTCGCCAGGATCCTTCTGTCAAAGTTTTCATCTACTTTAGTAACTCCGTATATTCCAGCGCCAAGTAAGCCAAGCGATAAAACGACAACAACCATCTTTGTCACTGGATGGGTAAGAAATCTGCCCCAGGCCTCCATAGCGCGATTCGATAACTGTGGGATTGGCTCGTCCCAGGCTGAGGCACCGTCCTTCGGCGGATGGGCAAGGCAGAATGGTAAGCAGTCTCGTCGACCAGATTTTATTCTCCTTACGTCGTATGTCATGATGGCCACGAAAAACGTTATGATCATTACGTAGGACAAGGTCACTGTCAAAGCCGCATAGATACAGAAATACCTGACAAAAAAATGAGACTCTCAGAACTGCGTATCACAAAAAAGATACTGCTAAATTTAACACTCTAGTTAACTAGCAATTATTGGATGAGGCTGAGTATGATATGAAGAATTATGCGGGCGAGATGGATAACACCCTCTGGGATCTGCAAAATTCTTCAGATTATGTGAAAGACTAATCTTATGACTGTTTTACTATTCATTTTTAAAAATATACTTACCTCAATCGATTCGTGTTATTCGATCATAAATAACATTTTTCCTGTTCCTTTCCAAATTCAGGATCAAGAGAGATGTTTAAAAAACGGCGACTTCACCGTGCTTTTTAGAAAGATTACAAATAGGGTTTTTTCTGAATGTTTAAGGTTTTTTTACAATGGCGAATGACTCGATAAAAAAGCTAAGTAAATGGTCGTCATAAAAAAAAATCTTATGCTGAACTAAGAAATGCCGCTTACCTTATCGCTGGAAAAGAGGTTGAAGTACTAACTGCGAAAGCCACCAGATCAGTCATGGTTGTCATGGTAACAGTGGCTCCTGTATGCGACATCACAGCCTTAACTTTTTCTGTTGTTGACATATCACGTGGTTGCCGATCAAGCTCATCCACAATGATAAACATGTCATCGATTCCAATTCCAAGAACTAAGAACGGTAACACGCCCACAATGCTGACGAAAGGAACGCGACACCACATTGCAAGACCAAACCCGGATAGTATTCCAAGGGCCACTGCAAACACTCCTAAGTTAGCGAGCAACGAGTGACCGGTCAGCGGATTCAGGAACTTGCCGAGCATAAAGCAGGCGAATGTGATCATGAGAGTGAAAGTGATTGACACCAAACTGACGTCAGAGCCACTACTTTCTGCAATAGCATCGTCTAAGCTTCTCTCGCTTGAGTAATGGACTTCAAAACAAGGGAGAGCACCCACTAACGTCTCTAGTTTGTCGATGAACATCTTTTCCCACTCGAGAAGTTTTTCATTCTCTTCTTCGTCAGTCGGGTCACTCATTAGATACACCATTTGCAATGCTTTGGCACCTATGATGGTTCCATTGTTCCAAGTGACGCCGCCAAAAGTGCGTTTAAAGTTGAACAAGAAGGTGCGACCATTCCGCATCAATGGGCTTGAGTTGTAGTACGCTTTAGTTATGTCTTGTTGAATCTGTTCCAGGGTTTTACCCTCGAGATTACTCTCATCATACTGCAAAAATTCCAGCGGGTTAATAAATATGCAGTCGTCTTCCGTACGAGCTTTCTCTCCTGAGAAGGTGACACAAAATTCAGAGTAGTCCGCAGTCGCGCGATGTGCCTTGAAAGCCTGCCGCAGACAATCAGGAGAAAGAACATTGGGATGATCAGAAGATGCCACTAATAGGATGATTTCTTGACGAACTTTCACTCTGAAGTATTTCTCGGCGATATTTAAATCGTCAATGGCCCGGCTGCTTTGGGGGATAAAGAGTTTCACCGTTCTGTTCTCTGCCTGGAACCAGACAAAACCCACGGAAAATAGGGCAACGAGGGCAAGACAAAGGGAGACGACGATCAACGGATGCTTTGCGATTCTTTCCCCGAAAAAACCAAAGAAGCGCTGTAAAAGATTCGTATACCAGCTGCAGAACCTTGACCACCAGAAACATGGACTGAACTTTGATGAACAGCAACTGTGACAGAAAAGAACAATAAGAAAAACGTCTGGGAACTGTTCGGCACCAAAATCACCATCATCCCTTGACCTTTTCAATCTGCTTTCAAATGAATAACTAAATTTTAAATACTTAAAGCGATGACAGTCATCTGCCAGTAAATAAATAAAGGGGTTAGTTTCCAAGGAGTTGGTCGGTTCTGGTTTTTTCAGGTGAGTTGATGAGGTAGATTGCACACCGCATGGACGTAGAGAAGGTGATGTTTTGCTCTGACGATCAGCCATTCTATCTTATCAACTCTGTTGATACAGCAAATCTTTGAATTAGCAGCCAGTAAAGCTGGTTAGTCACGGGATAGCTATCACTGTGATACCTTTCATGTAGAAATACAGAGAGAACTGATCCAGAATGAAACATGACATTATCTGGCTGGACATATGAATAGAATCATTCTACAATTTGAACTGCAGTCTTCGACAAAAAAGTTACTAGGCGAAGAATATTAAAATATGTGTTAATGTGGTACCCAGAGGGGGTACTCCGGTTTTCAAGTGACAGGGATGATCAAAAGATTTTTGGGGATGGAAAATTTTGGCAAGTATTTTTTGGGGTAGCTTGATTTAAGTAGGGATTTTTTGGGTATTCTAAACAATCTGAAGATTTGTGACAGTTCCTGCGTACGCCCGGCCGCGTTAGTTCCGTGAAACCAAATTCGTTTTGCGACTCTCTCTGCTTTCTGGAAATTTTTATGGCTCAGAAATTCGGCATGGGATTTTTTGGGTGTTAAATTTTGGTCCGGGGATTTTTGAGAGATTTTGTTTGAAGCGCTAGGGATTTTCTAGGGTTTTGATTTTTCCCCCGTTCGATCATCCCTGTCACTTAAAATCCGCTAGGGTGTGGTGAGGTTGAATGGAGCAATGGAACCCTTTTCAATGTGACTTTCGTAAAGGTCAATGGTCTGAAGCTGCTGTTATCTCTTTTATCGACAGCATTAGCCGAAATATGGACCAGGGATGTTTGACAAAGCCAGGATTTATATACTTGAGGAACGCGTTTGACACGGTCGATCATGAGTTACCCTTGCAAAAGCTGTGCGGATATGGCATGGAAGCCATTGAGTTAGTCTGTTTTAAGGACTACATCAGTAATAGAACTCAAGTAGTGGGGCACCAGTCCTTTTTCTCCGATCTCTGTGCTCTGCATTTGCTTTACAAATGCAAATTAAGTCTTGGTTTACTTTAGCTGACATGTTCATAAGTAAGCTTAAACATAGATTTAATATTTTTTTTTTATTGCGTGGTTTTAAGTACAACAAGAATTCACAACTCCTTTTGAAGACGTTTCCCGGCAAGAGATAAACAAATGCCTTCAAAAATTTTATTTGTCGACAAGAAAACGCAACGGCGGTTTGGTCACTGGCACTAGTAAATGAAGTAAAATATCATCATTTTTTTGCTTAACTATCTCACCGTCTTAGTATATACTGTTCGTGGCTCGGTAAATAACCACCAGTAACCACCTCCACTTCGGTGGATAATTGTTATTGATTAATTTCCTTTCCATATCAGCAGCTTATGGTGATTAAGCTAGTACGCAGCAATTTTTTTTTTTTTACATGGAAACAATTAGGTGGTTTGTTGTAACTGGGATAGTAGTCTTCAACTCACAAATCTTTGTCTTCAGAATACCAAAGTTATAAGTCAAACTTGACCAAAAAAATTCTCGTAGAAGTTGCCAGGGATAGGGCATTTGGTAATTTTTCAACTGCAACTTCAAAATCTATTGCACCGGTTGCATCGCTTCACTATGTTTATGTTTTATGTTCGCGCATTTTGATGTCATTTATCTTTCAAAACTTCTTGGAAATAAGTAATGAGAGCATAAGGTCTCATTACTTTTTGAACTATTTATGTGCTTTCAGTAAAGGCTTATGTTCTTCGGTGAAATTGTTTTTGGGGGTTTTCTTGGCTTGAAAAGGGCGGGTCTCTTCGTAGAAAACGTGGCGTTAGTTATTGGACGCTCAGTTTCTTTTTGAATTAAGTATGCAGAACAGAATCAGTCGATGGCAAACAATACTTGAAAACGAGATGACATTTATGTGGTAAGTTACAGTGATTAACCTTGCCTCGAGGTGTTTATACTTTTGTACATATCTACAGTATTAGTGTTTTAATTTTTTGTTATGGAGGAGTGGGAGAAGAAGACCGGAGCATTTGCCAAGTATTGTTTAAGAGACACTAAAGCAATGAAAAGTGTTAGAGTCTTCTACAAAACTGGGTGTAAATGCTTACAGGAGACCTTAATGTTATGGTAGCATGCAATTAAAGGTCATGGAGTTAAGGAGGTTTGACTATACTCTAAAATCAGCCTTTCCGGCCAAACATGTTGGCGCTAAAAATTGTGTTCGCTAGCCCAGGGCTCGACGTTTGGGATACGGTCACA
>BOPM01000939.1:82098-93899 GCA_022179025.1 Porites australiensis | reverse complement strand
TGTTCCACGAAAAGAACGACAGACTAAAACAGTAAGCTCAGTATCTATAAAGCTTGCTGGCCCCCTGCTCAGCCTAAAGCGACTGCATTTCGCTCTTTAGACACCCATCAACTACTTCCTAGCCTGCATAGCAAGCGTTTCCGCGCGAGTTCCTCGAGAAAGTTGGGACGAGAGCAAAAAAAAAGGAATGAGGGGGGAGGGGGAAGGGAGCGAAGGAAACGCTTGCCCGCAAACCGCACGACTTTGAAAAACTGCGTTAGCTCACGAACGGAGCTTTTGATTGGTGCGGTGCTGGTAGTGTTGATTAAATAGCAATCAATACATCAATCAAACCAGGTATGTTTTGTTTACGTGCGTCGCAGATCTGGTCTGATCTGATTTGTGGTCGCAGATTACAAATGCTTTGGTCTGATATTTATTTGAATCATGTTTGTGCGAAGGTTTATCAGATCTGAGTCCCTTCGATCAAAAGTATAATTGGAGATCGAGCAGTGGAGACTAGTGAAGGCCAATTTATTGGGATGACGGGGTGCGTATCTGACTGGAAAAACTGGACTGTTTGTTGGAGATAACATCAACGTAAATCTGAGCATCGAGTACTAGACACTAGCTAGAGCCGCCATGGACAAGTGATTGGAAATTGAGCGGCATGTATTGTAGTGAACTTTTCGACACTGGCTGGCCTATGGAGAGCAGCTGTTCTGCAAAACTCATAGCCGGCGGAGTGAATTGTTCCGGACAAATCATTTCTTTGCAACGTTTTGACAAGGTTGCAGATGCGATAAAGCCACATAACGTTAAAATTTTAACTCAACTATAAAGAACAAGGAATTCCGCAGCAATCGCTTAGAGTTTCAACCTTCTTTTATAGTAAAGCTTCTTTTTATTGCAGTTTTGCAATCGCGTGGAGCGTGTTTTAGGGAACAAAGTAATTTTTTCAAATCTGGTAATCTATTCGTTATGTATCTTGACGAACTGTCAAGTTACAAATGAACCGAACCGTGAAATATCAAAGGGCGTTTTCCAGAATCGCGGGGTTAGCGGGAAGGCGTTTCCGCTTCTCCCCACCCCCTACCCCTTCCATTTTTTTTTTTTTTTTTTTTTTTTTTGCTCCCGCTCTAACTTTCGCGCTGTAACTCGACTGGAAACGTTTGCTACGCAGACTAACTACTTCCATGTCCATGATGCAATACCGGTGGTGAGGTCTGACTACAAGCAAAGTCATGATATTCCTCAAAAAAGGCGTTGGAGTCGGTTCCAGTTTGTTATAACATTAAAAGTTACGAGAAAATACTGAGCGAAATACAGAATACTTACAAGAATTAGAAAGAAACGAATAAACAACGTTCTGTTCAACCTCAGCTCGGGAAAAGGTCACTTCCGTTTAGGCGTGCAGTTCTTTAACTACTGACTAAAATAGCTTTGTCTCCCATCGATCATTCCATGTCATATTTTTGGGACTTTTATCCAGTACTGATGTATAATCACGTTATTTGACTTGATAAGATGTTTTGATTTCATGTTAGGTTTTCTAAAAACAAATGTTTATATGACAGATACTTCTGCTGACCGCTGTTCCTCCTTTCCGCGACAGATAAATTTGAAACGCTTTCTTTCCGCGTTATTTCTATTGGTGGAAAGCTAAAGTTCTTCTTTGCGCCTGTTCTGGTTAATTTTTAGCCAGAAACCTTTAGGATCAGATTAACCTCCGCGAAAGATCTGCCAAATATCCTTGAGGATAAGGATCTTTAAACGGTCCTTTAAAGATCCTCGAGAAAGTGATCAGGATCTTTCAAAGATCTTTTCAAAAATTCCTGCAAAGACCTTGGCAAAGATACCTTAAGATCATTGACAATTTAACGTGGATTTTTCAAGGATCTTAAAATGATGCCTTCAAGGATCTATCAAAGAACTTAGCCAAGATCCTTCAGGATCCTTGACGACTGCAAAAGGAACTTTCAAGGTCTTTAAAAGGACCCTTTGAAGGATCTAACAAACATCTTTTCAATGATCCCTTAAGATCCTTGACAGGAGCGCGCTAGAACACTTTCATGCACGTGAGACATCCCTGAAGATATCTGGTAAACCTTGAAATGATGACTTCAAGGATCTCTTAAAGAACTTATATAGCTTGGATTTTTAAAGATCCTTGAGGATCGACAAACCTACAAGGATAAAAAAATCATTTAGAGAAACCTACAAGGATTTTTACAACGAATCTTTAAGGGCCTTTAGGACCGGATAACGACCTTTCGAGGATGTTCTTAAATCTTAAGATATTATATTTCTTGTCTTTTAGTGAAGGACAATCGTTCAAGAATTTCTTCTTCCTCCTCTGATACTTGCCGAGCTTTGTTTGGGTGCTTACCACGGCCAGCCAAGCGAAGCTGTTTCGCTTTGTCCTGCAACACCTCTTTGTACGAACTAAATTTCCGGTCACGTAAAATGGAGAGGGTGGAGCCTTTGTTTTTTAAGTGTCTATCAAGCGATGCCATCATTACTTTAAGGCTTTCTGGTCCATAATCTTCACCTTTTTTATTGTTTACTTCGGCGTAGAAATGCTCAAGCAAAGTGTTAAGCTCAGCCGGCTCATAATTTTCTATTTCATCAATAATTTCCTTATCTACGCACCAATTCTTCCAAACAGGAGCCAAACACCCATGCTTTTCGTAGTGTTTTCGTTTTTAGAGCAGTTTTTCAGCTCCTCTACAGTTGTTTCGGTCGCAAAAGCAAATCCGCTGCAAACGCCAACCATTGCAGTTTTTGCTCGAAACTGATCCGGATCCAAATTTCGGGCCATTTAGATGGCGCATTTGATTGGCTCTCAGTGAGTTCCTTTGTTTATTAAACAATCAGAATGTCACGTTTATTAATCTTTTCTGCACTAAATTACCTTTTTTCTGCTCTCAATTACCTTTTTTCTGCACCGTGTTACCTAAAAACTGCATTTCTCTTAGCCAATCACAATGGAGAATTTTTTTTCATGTATATTATTATTGATGATAAAATGACGTCACAACATTGTCTCACCTGCGGCTCGTGGATCCACAACAACTTTGACAATGTTTTGGCGTCATTTCATCATCAGTAAGAGGACAGACACATAAAAAACGGGCGTCAATTTGTTTTTTACAATAACAAAAGCACGAAAAAGTCAAATTTGCTGGTAAAAATGAAGAACACAATAAAATTTATTACTTTTTTAAACTAGCGCAATGTTATTGTCTCGCTTAGTGATTGGCTACCGAAGACAAATGACGGAGTTTTATTGGTTAAACATTTGACAAGTTGAGTCACGGCACTGCCCTGCATAAATTAGAAATTTATTGTTTTCCAAACTTTTATTCAGTACTAGAATGAAATTAGCGATGTTTATTGACTCGAAAAATGGGGGCATTTTAGGGTGTTATAAAGTCATAAACTAGCCCAAGGTTAGAATTATTCCAAGGAAAGATTCTGGAGCCGTTAAAATAACCGAACAAGTCGGGCCAATGTACGGTGGAGCTGTCTGTAAAGCGGCTAGCCAAGCAGTTTTGAAAAGTTGCTAACCGAACAGTACGAAAAGAAATCATGTTACTGTTGTTTACTTCAGTTCAACTCTTTCGTCCTGAACACCATTCAGCTAAATGAACTGCGTTCAGTCAACCCGAACGGTGGGTTTTATACGCATGTAGTCTTCAATGCAATTCAACTTACCAGGTGCAAAGTTTGTACAAAAAGTTTGTTTTCCTTTCGGTAATAAGAATCTGAAAAACAGTCAGTACTTGTCAAAAGAATACTAACATAATCAATACCTTTATTTTGAATAAACTAGACTTTCAAAATTGTTTTCTCACTATTTTTAACTTTAAAACCACGTATGAACGTTAAAAGCTTATCTGAATCGAGCGCAATTTTGAAGCAGTACAATTTCCAGCAAGTCTTCTTCGCTTTTGGAAACTTAAGCGTTTTTGTTCAGTTTCCTCTGCTTTAGCTTTTTGTAGAGAATTCAAACAGGATGCAAGTTTTACATCAGAACTAACTGGCAATTTTTCTTAGTAGACAGAAAGTGAATCTTCTACAAAACTAAAATAAAGAAAAACATCGAAGTCTGGCATTCAATCATTTTATGTGTCTGTCCTCTTATTGATCATAAAAATTAGCCAATCAGGGCGCGAGAAATGATTCAGTTATTGTAAGAATAATTTCCGAATACTTTAGATGACTAATGCGTAATAATCATAGATTTAAAAATTTGCAAAAATTAAATATCAGGCTCTTAGGGTAAATTTAATTGTTAAAAAAAACTGGTGGAGCATAAGCTTGCAAATGAGAGGCACATCTGTCGCATTGTCGTCGGATCTGTATATAAGTTCAAAGACATTCTTACCAACTGTATCGATATTCTCGTGGTAAAAACATTTGTTAAACAAAAAAGAATTTAGAAAAGCAATGTTTGCATGGTCAATATTACCTGCCTGCGTATCAGTATTGTTACGAAGCGGTTATTTGTTCTGAGGACCATGAAATTTATTCACCGTTTGTTGCTAACGGCATTAAAAAAACGTTAAAATGTACAGAAATAGATCATGAACCGATGCTGTGCCTGCACCAAGTAGGGTATTCTTTGAAAAATTTTGCATAAATTTTCTGGCGAGTATCAGGGAGGAAGCTACGGGGCATATATACTTATATATACACTTATATAGACTGATAAGTGTGACGTAAGTTTTAAAATGAAAATGATACGGAAAAAAGACTGATATATAAGTTTCCCCATATTCACGTAGACATCAAGTCAGTCACTATCGGTTATGAAACAGCACGTTAAGCAATATTTAATTTACATTAACATTGTTCTTGTTCCCTGAGTTCCCTGCGTCTTGGCAGGGTTTGTTGATTTCCTTCAATAGTGATAACATGTTCTTTTGTCGGCCTTTTCTCGTCGGATCTGTAGCTCTGAAACCCTGGTGATATCCTCATTAGGTAAAAACATTTTTTTTTAGGCAGGGTCGAATTTGGACGTAAATATTACAACTCAGCAAGAGGACCTTGAATCTTTAACATTTTATTGCTACCGGCATGTAAATTACAAACGCTGTATATGATACGAGACAACAGTGAAAATTTTTCACCACATACCTTGGAGGATGGTGCCTCTTACGTATTACCAGTTCGTCGATGGTACCCATACTACATTGCCTTTTTATTTCTTGGATAGAACCTACTTTGCTATAATTCGTTGAGAAATAGGAACAGATCTGTTCTGTCTTAGAGCACATACATGTAACTGTGAGTGTACAATTTCAACGATAAGGTGGCTTTCATTTTGCCATGGAGGTATAGTGGAATCTCAGTTTGCATAAATGCCGTTTTGCTTCTTGAAACCCGTTTCTCTTTCGTTTAGAAAGTTGTGTATGTCAGACAATTGCAAGTATCCGCCGCTCAGTGAAACGTTAACTAAATGATCGTAAAGTTCATTATATTATGATAACTAACGCCAGCCATTTAGCCTGTAGCAGTTTGCTACACAAAAAGCAGTCTATTCCTTTTCTTTCACTTCATTATAACTTCCCTTAGTAAATCCTAACACATCTAACGTACTGTAGCTTGGCCTGGCACTTTTGCCGGACCAGTTATAGAAAAAAATTGGAGGGTATAAAGAAAAAAAGGCCTCCGAAAAGTCTTTTAGATCAATTAGCGTTCGCGCGCACGACTAACGCGTGCGGGGATGAATAGCTTGTTCAATACGATGAGCTGAGGTTACAGGACACTGCTATTTTCAACTTGAAATCAAGAATAAATTATTACGTACAAATATGTCAGAACTTTATCTTCTTTTGCAGGCGGGTTGTAATCTTCGAAACTCTTATTTTCATCTCCCCAGAGCAAAGGGCGAATAGATATCTTCTAAGGACTACTCTAAATAAGTTTTATATGTTAATAAATTCTTAAAAATGTCCCCAAAAAGTGGGCCTCATTAGGCATGCCAGAAAAATCGATGACGATACAATCACTTTGGCTTTGTACTAATTTTTAGCTAAATGTGTTCCGCTTTTATTATGATAAGCTGATTCGACTCACCGCGTTTGCCCAAATGCGGTCCGTCCAAGCAGCCAACCGACCGAATCAAGAAACTATTACAATAGAAATTCAGTTTTCATTAATATTTTCTTTCAAAGGAACAGGAGTTTCGGTCACCTTCCAAACACAACACTTGATGATGTTCCCTAGGCAACATAGGTTTTGTTTTCAGTAAACATTACGTGAATCTAGTCGGTAAATGATGGATGTTGTGACTACCACAGAAGCCGTTTCCTATTTTTCTTGGTTTTGAGAAAACCAGTTGCCTGAAGCGAAATGTTGTGGTCTAGCGAATCATCATCGCTGTTACGTTATTAGCCCAGGGTGGATTTTCCTTTAACCATTCAGCGACTTAACCCAATTCTGAGGTCATTACCTGCTTGTAAATGAGACTGTTCGCTCCACCACGAGAAGAAATACAATGGACAAACAAGACTTCAAAATTAACTGGCGACGAAGGAAAAAAGGCGTACAAAGAGAGCGATTTGATACTTTCAAGGAGTATTTACCACGTGATCGTTTTGTAGTTTGTGGCAATGTTCACCAAATATCATTCTTAAAAGTTATAGAATTTCAAAAAGAGGCAGCAGTTTTGACGCATATTCAGCTACAAGCCTGCCATAACCCGTCTCTTTTCCATTCGGAATCATCGAAGCATGCACCTGCGGTCTGTTTACACGTAATTTCTGCGTCTCGTCTTTTTTAACTCCGCTCATTTCAGCAAACATCCGAATGTCCAAACCAACAGTAAAAACTGTCTTATCGTAGGTTTTATGGCAATTTGTTTCTCCATTTTACCAGTAAATGACAAAATATTCATATCCGCGAGTCAAAAGGCTTATTCGATCTTTTTTAGCTATTTTGAATCTCGAATGTTTTCGACAACATCACAGGCCTCGATGAGTTTCGTTTCATCGTGTCAGCCTCAAACGCAAAATCGGTCAGTTAAGAAACTAAAGCTTAGAGTAGGCTTTCTGTTCTATTTTTAGTTCTTATTATTCTGAAAGTCCACTACACAACTGAGAAATCATCGTAGCAAAGCGCCTCCTGAGACAGTCAGCTCAATCACTTCCTTCTTCAATAAATTTTTTCCTCAATTATTTTTCCCCACGATCTCACGGCCTCGCTAGTCGAAAATTTCATGCAAAATTCCCGAAATAGCCGATCTAACTGCTTCACTTAAAGCTTCGTAAACTGTTTTCCCAACTGTGGTACAGATATATAGGTCCTTAAATACCTAATTGAAAATAGATCAGTAAATCTGTTCTCCTTGGCTTATTTACCCGTCAGGGAATTTGCTACAAAGTTATATGCCGAGACGAAGTTCAATTTCATTTTTTAACGTTTCGAAACATTATCAGTGAAATATTATTGTATAACCAAAACCACTTCTCGTAACATGGATGCTTAAGTAATGCTGCAGTGTCGCCAGATGAAATGCGGTTGTGGAAATTAACGATAAAAGATTTGAGTGCCTCTTAGGTTTTCTAAAGAGAATGTTTATATGAAAGATACCTCTGTTGACCGTTGTTCCCCCTCCTTTCCTCGACCGATAAATTTGAAACCATTTCCTCGCGTCTTGTTTCCACTGGTGGAAAGGTTCTTATTTGCGGCTCTTCTGCTTAATTGTTAGTCAGCGTTCGTTGAAGGATTTTTTCCTTTTTCTTCGACGCGATGAAGAAACGACAAAGCCCAGGCTCACACGGAAAGCGAAAGCCACTGAAAGAAGATTTGGGTCTTATGCATATTTTACAGACAAAACAACATTTATTACGCAGACCGGCTTTCCACTGGACGAGAAATAGTCCACCCACCCTTCAATAAGTGAATAATTTGCATTGGATAAATTATCATTTCCAAAATAGAAACGTCAGCAGCGTTGTTTCATTTTTATAGAATTCTGCGAGGGGAGTAACACTTTGGGGTAACATTCGCGCAGCTCGAGCTTTAATATATTACTCACCCGCGCCTCTCTCTGAACAGCAAGATAGCGTACGATACAGAAGTTGTAATTGCACGTGTCAAGACAGGGTTCCTTTTTTGTTTCGTAGCCAGTCAGGCAAACGGCCTTCCCCAGCCACCGAAGGCTGTTGATCTAAGATAACTTTAACGTCAACCATCAAATGCCCCTAAAAAGACCACTGAGTGCTTAGGCGCTCTGAATGTCTTCACCGTCAAGTCTTTTCATGATTTTTTCAGCCTAAAATGCTCCATATTCATGGTCTTTCTTGTACATCCTGAATCGTACAGGAAGCACAAAGTATACTAATATTCCGAGAAATTTGGAAACCACAAATTTACTATTATATCGATAAAACAGGCCTAACCCTAAGAGGCCTAATGGTAGTCTTTACACTACAGCCTAAATAAGCTTAGAAATATTTCAAGACAAGTAAATTTTAATTACTTCAAGTAAAATAAAGCTTGGCACACAACCGATTCTTTTTTCACTTCAGAATAACCTTAGGCTATTTTCCCACGCGGCATAATCAAGATTGATTGACATGTTTCACCTTTCTCAAAGCTCAAGAAACCACAAGTAACCGCAAGTCAGCTAAGTCGGTCATAAGAATGGTTTTCTGGTCGCTTGAAACTTTCTTGAATAATTTCTACTTTCCGACTGTAATGAGATGCAAAGTAAAGTTACTTGGGATTTTGCTTAGGCCTTCACAAACGCAATTAATTTCAACTTAACTTCCTGAGAGGTTTTCAGCGAAACCATCTTTGTATCAACACTAGTTAGAGAAACTAGTGCCATCGATTACAGAAATGGAATCTTTCCTTCAAATATTGACGAAGGTAACTAGGTCACCGGCACATCGTTGAATTTGCATCACTGTTTATCAAGAACAATTTCTGTAGCAGGGATTTCAGTTCTATTTACTGTGACCCCAAACAAAATATTTTTCCATTAAAAATTGATCTCCAAGCTGTTCTGTCAGTTGTCCAGGACAGTAAAAGCACAATTCAAGTCCTGCGTTGTCATTTTCAGTTAAAACATAGTTAGTAGAGGGGACTGGCTAGGAAAGCCAGCAAACATCAAAGTTGAAAACAATGGTGTCGTAGGTTATGTTGGAAGCTCTCTGGCCGTGCACAATCCTGTGTTTTTTGTTCACAAATTGGGACTAAATAAATTAATGCGATGTTTCTACTGGCCAGTAAGTTCAAAATGATAGGAATGCTATTGAACGTTGTGCACGGTCAGGTCCAAAAAAGATAACAAAAACATATAACACAGGGTTTCCCAACCATTCCACTTTTATTAATTAACTATGGTTAAACTATATCTGTTATTGGTTGAGTTTACGCACAGCCGCTCTCAGAGAAATACTTTGAAAAACTGTCGGTTAGGCTAACAAATTTGTCCATTCGTGCCTCTTTTTGTATTTAGTAAGTTATTTATACTTTGCTTTCATGTTTTGAGTGGCTATTTTTATGTTCCACTTAATTAGTTTGGTGGCGGTTTCCACTGTTTGAATTTTGATAAAAGCGGCACGGCTCTGTCGTTTTAATTAATTTACTAGCTTGACACGGAACTTACTGAAGGAATTTTGCTTCTAATAATAATTAAGACTTACACGAAACCAAAACTGATAGACCTTCCTTCGGCATTTATTCAAATACTTAGTGAATCCTCCATAATACAAGGCTCTTTCCAGACGATTGTTTATCTAGGTACTCTTTAATGTTGAGCCAGACCCAATAACGTAACAAAAACAATTAACATAACCAATGTTTTATTCCGAACACTCCAAACACAATATCACAGCTAAAAGGGAACTCTAAGCATTGATTGTTAATTAGACAAGGAAATAGTAAAATAATTCGTAGACTAACTTGTGCCACAGTTAGGCACTTAACGTTTCGTAATAATTTTACCTCTGATTGGCTAATTAAAATTTCAGAACCATGGACCGTAAGGTAGGATAGAATTAGAAACTGTCGGAAAGGGCTATTGGCCAATCATAAACAGGGTACTAGTTGAGAGTTAGCAATATAAAGAAGCTAAACCCTTGGCCTAACTTTTAATTGAGGAGCGACATGACACAGCATGGATACCATGGACAGTTTTGAAAGCGGCGAGGAACACTCTCAACAAAGGTGTGTAACTACTCCCCAATACTACAACCAACTTTTTTCAGTTCATAAATGATAGCAACTCTTCCCAGGTATCGAGGCTGCTTTCCTTCTTCAAACAACTGGTTTTACTTTGATACTACATTTAGGCCTTCAAGGGTTTAGCTATCAATATTCTTTATTAAACATCCTGAATCATGCAAGAAGCGCACTGTCTCATAAAATTACAAGAAATGAGGGAGACAGTAATTCAAATTTGTCAGTAAAAAACAAAAATAGAGCTATTACATTAAGTAACTGCTAGCGCAATATCTCGACCACTTGAAAGTCCTCCAAAAAAAGACAATCTTCATAACAAAACTTATCAAGAGAAACCAGTGCCATTAACAACTGCAATGGATTCTTTCCTCAAAAATTTACAAAGGTCACGAGATCACCGGCACTGCGTCACTGTTTTTGAAGAACAACATAGTTCTGTAGTAGAGATTTCATTTCTACTTACTGTGACTCCATATCCTTAGAAAAAATTGGTAAAGTTAAAAACAGAACTATAAGCTGGTCTGTCCGTTTTCCAGAACATTAAAAGCAATCCGATTACCTGCGGGCCAAAGTGTTTACTTAATCGGTATGTAAAGTATTTCTTCTAATCTCTTGCCTTTGCTCGATTGTAATATTATTCTCATCTCATTTGATAATGAACTCATGAGGACCCCGAAACGACGTGTTATAAATATTCATTTTTCTTCTTAGTTGCTTGTTTCAACAAAGCTCTACTTGTAAAATATTTAAAGTACAGTCTGTTTAAGTTCAAGTTCTGAATCAATTCGTTATTCTCAATACGATTACAACGTAATCACTTCGCTTTATCAAAACTGAAACCTAGAGGAGTCTTCTTCGTCGTTATTTGACTATTTATGTTATCAGTTGCCTTTACGCACATTCGCACCTACACACACTCAGCGCATCTCTATTCTATCTGAAAACTTATATGGTTACCTATTATGACATTAAGTGTATCGCATAAGAAAGCTTTAGGATAAACTCTCCTCTAAGGTGTATCTCTTGAACAAACTCTTCAAGTTTTGTGGCTGCCAGAAAAAAAGAAATTTCAGTTATGATGAACATCCAATCCAGAACAAAACATTGAAAAGTTAAACATCCTTAAGAATGGAGTCTTTATCAGTTCACAGTACCATTTACAGACAAGCAGTTTTCCTAATTCATTACGGAATCGCGCCTGTAGAAACGCGTCGCTAGTAAATGCAAATTTTTCTGTCAATCAAATGTGTCCTTTTGTTTGTAGGTGGAAATTGGTGAAACATCGTTATTGTTTTGGAGACAATAGAAGAAAAAAAGATATCAGAAAGATCAAGTTATGCGGTCAAAGCGTGTTGCGTGACTTTAATCAGTTGCAGCATTTCTCATAACTTTCCCGCACTAAAACGTTGGAATAAAAAGTCTGAAGCTTAACTTATAAAATCGTGATCGCCAAAATAAAAAGGGTGCCCAAAAAGGTAATCATCTGGGAATTCAAAATTGGCTTTTTTTCTCCAGCGAAATCCGGCGGATGAACAGTAATTTGCATATAAGTGTAAGTGAAGTGAAGTGAAATAGATGCGAATTGCCGTGGTTGTAAACACAACGTTTCCTCGAAGTTTTTT